>JAXQQM020081360.1:0-176534 GCA_034641835.2 Pinus albicaulis | reverse complement strand
ATATCTAAATATGACATGGAATAGAACAGAAATCCATGGATCACCACAGTGATGGGCGGATCCCCAACACCATAGATCACTCCTCAAAATTTTCCAAAACACCCTACAAATTTCCTCTTTGCAGATAATAGAGTACTAGAAGAGGGACTATATTTTAGGCTTGAAGAATAGTTTGGCCTAATGCCAAGATGTAGATCTGAAGCTCCAATGATCTAGAACACTCTTTCCAATGGGATAGAAGCATTTCCCACTGAAAAGGGGCACTAGATTGGCCTAGATCTGAATACATATAGCATCCACTTACTGCAACTTAGAAATACAACCAAACCCTCAACATTATCTGCATTGTAATTGAAAGTAGAAGCTTGGCCTTAAGCCTGATAGTGGTTAAGAAATACAAGACTCTTCCAAGAGCTACTCAAGGAAAGAGAAGGATTCCTAAATAGGAGATCCTTGTGCTAAACAACACTATTCTCTGCTAAATAGCTAAGAGAATGAGAAATGTCTAAACAGACAAATTCTTCAAAAATAATATGGTCTTCAAAAACCCTTCTCTTGTTGTCCCCCTCTTCCTTTTATAAGATTGAGATCTTGCAAAACCCTAAACCATCTCAATGATTTAGCTCCTTTCACATGTGTGGCCTCCATCTAAAACTACGTTGTGCATCTAGGAGGTTCATTTCATGTAGACAACGCTGTTGATATGGCCCTGTCAAACCAGTCAAATGTCTCAATCCATTTCACACATAAGGGTGTTTTATTAAGGCAGCCTATATTTGGCCTTGTTCACATGGGGCATTGATTTATTTTGTTGTTTTAGGATTTTTTATGTTCCTCCTTTATACATTTATTCATGAATAGAAAAGTAAAGAAAAATTTTAATATTCCAATTAACTTGAGGCTAATTAGCAATATTACAGTCCTCCCCTCCAAAATTTTTCTTGTCCTCAAGCAACTCACAAGGACCTTGCAAAATATCCAATGGAATTGTTTCCTCCCAGGAATAAAATTTTGCCTTTGGTGAATAACCCAAATGACTGTCATCATGAAGAAGTGGGAGATACATAGAAAGAATAATGTGTTGTCCTTTGCCCTTCTTAAGGCATGGGAGATGATGAATAATGGGTGCTTCAACCCTCATGAGGAACTTCAATCTCCATGCTATCATCCAAACAAAGTGAGCCATCCTTGGTAGCTCACAAAAATAGTCACCAATCCCCTCCTTATGAAATGTATAGGGGTTGCATGGCTAGAAATGAGAGGTAATAATGTTCAACTTATGTTGTCTCTCCCTCCATTTATGATAAATGTGGAGTTGTTGATCCTGGGTTGCAATAATATAGTCCTCATGAAGCCAAAATATTTTTGGAACCTCATGATTCCCTTCATTGATTCTAGGGACTCTCCTTGCCCAATATTCCATGAATCTAGTGAATAAAGCATCATCACCATATGTGCTCCAAAATAAACATGGACTGAGTGTCATATGATGTGTTGGATGGTGACAATAGTCCCTCCATTGATACCAACGTTGTTCTTCTCCTTGTTGCCTCAAAACATAGTACAATAAGTGGCCACCCAACCACCTTCTTGCAGCCATAAGCTTCTCCAAAGATTGAAAATAATAGAGGATAAGAGGTGTTAGCTGAATATGACTCAGTTAACACATGTCTTGACAAAAATATTCCCATGTGAGATAATTTTCCCAAAGACATAAGTCAATCATATGGCTTCTTACTTAAGGAAACAAGAGACATCGTGTAGCAGCCATACAATGTTCCATACTCTTCTTGAAGTATGCATAAGTATGGGAAGTTTCATTCCCAATGGACACATCCAACCCATGTTTCATCCCTCCTATCATTCCCCCAATAAATATCATAGCATCATTATCATCATGATACAAACAAAATCTCTTATGCCTTCTCATGTGAGAGTTACATTTTCTCCCAAACCCAAGTACACACATGATCATGAGATACATTCCAAATATAAATACATGTAAATACATGAGATACATCCCAACCAAAAAAAAATACATGGACATGAGATTTAACATGTGATGTCCAAACTCTCTTCTTTTCAACCAAAGCAACCATGCCTTCTTCTTATGCATCCTCCCATTGAAACACAAGTCATGAGACAAGAAAATATGAATCTTTGGGTAGTACTCACACTCACCCAAGAGCAACCAGCGCAATGCATCTCCCTCTTGCCTCAGATCTAGATGTGGTAAGTGTTTTTCCCACCGCCTACTTTCTGCCCATAACATATCTCCATTGCTGAAAGTGGGATATATATTTGGTGCCTTAGGAAAGCACCCATCATGCTGTAGAATCTCCCTTTGTTCACCAAGGGAGTGGCCATATTCAGAAATCGTTTTGGCCCAAATTTGGCCATGAATTTTATAAGGTATAACACTCCTCTTTGGAGTCATGGCCTACGTATACATAGTAAAATAATGCATACAATCAGAAAATAAAATATGATTTACATAAGTATTATTTTCACCAATAGTTATCCTCAAACAAATGGAGCGATGCATAGCTCTATTTCCTTCCTCAAACAGAGAAAGAGAGGGCTGAATTAACTCTTTCATAGAGTTATGTGGCTGCTCTATCTCCATATGGTACATGCATATTTGATAATGCTGATATAAATCTTCTTCAACACCTTCCCACATGAATCCATTCAAGATAATATGGTGTGTTCTAATGAAATCAGTGGGAGTAGAACGCAATATCTCATAGGCTGCATATAATAGTTTATCTTTGAGTATTGAATTTTTAGTCAAATAGATCTGATCATGAAATTAAATTACTCCATCAACCACTCTATACCTCCTATCTTCCATTTGCTCATCAAGAACTTTACACGTGAAGAGGTTCTTGGAATATTCTACCAAGAGTTGGGATTCCCAATATGGATCTAGGCTCCCCAACAATGACAACATTGTAAAGTTTTGAAATGAAGTAACTGTCACATCATGGCTCCCCTCCTTGACATGTTGGAGTTGTGTAGCTCCATCTTTGCTGCCTCTCTCTTCCAAAAATTCCATAGTTTGGCCCATGCATACAAGAGTGTTGGCCCCCTCTTGTCTTCTTCAAAAATATTCTTTGTATGTAGAGATATCATTTGCTACCCCAAATCTATGGAGTGGCCATTTGACATCATTCTAATGTCATCATAGACCTCTGAGTTCTTATTTTCCAATGCAAACAGATGAGTGAGAAATAGCAAAATCAATTTCAGAAAATTGTTTAGCCCTCCTTGGAATCCATCAATAGATCTCAGCGCTATGGTAGCCAAAGATGTTACTGCTACACAAGGTTGAGAGAACACTTTATTCTTCTTCCCATCAGGGGGTCTCCCTAGTGGAATGCCTCCATGTAACGAGACATCAAGATCTGAAGTAGACTGTATGAATGGTTGGACTGATGTGTCCCTTTCCTTGCTGTATAGTTCAGTCTCCTTATCATGAATAGAAACCCCTTGAAATAAACAATGGTGCATGATCCTCATCATTGGATGTTGATCCATCCTTCATCCTCTTGCTTGAATCAAGGTATCACTGCCCAATACTTCTATCACAAAATGCTCCTTGGGAGTCATTTGCAAATATGCAAAAGCTTTTTCCCTTAAAACAATAACTTCATGTCCATCCCCATGTGGTGATGGGTCTTCTTCTGAAGTGACATTGTTGTTACTGCCCTCTTCTTCTTCCTTCTCATTAATATTTGAGAATGCCTCATTATCAATGAGAGACATTGGATCTTGGTCTTCCTTTGAAAGAGGAATCTCCATGATTTCCTTTTGAGAAGAAACCTCCTCATGCAATGGGGATCTTTCCTTTGACAAGGTATCACGAAATTTTTTATCCCCTTCAACAGAAATCTGAAGTGGAGTTTTCACAACAGATCTTTCCAACTCATGCAAGGGTTTTTCATGCTTATGCTTTGCTAGCTCAGTCAAATATGTTTTAGTTTTTTTTACATCAAATCTCTTCACCATTCTCCTAGTGAAATTTTCATAAGTAGATATATTTTCATTCTTCAATGAAAAGGATTCAAATAACCATCAAGCATAAGCTTTACCTTTAAGATGCAATGCTGCTACCTTAAGGGCTTCCTATTCTGAAACTTGATGTAGATCCAAATATCAGTCTAGCTGCTCTATCCATTCTTTGGCTGTGCATGTGGAGGATCCATCAAAATGTCACAGAAAGAATCTACCTCTTCTCCTTCTATTGTACTTGTTGTATCTCCTTTCCTCATTGAGCTCACAGAACTCTTGGAAGCTCAAGTTCTCCTTGATTTTCCCAGATTTAGAATCATACTCCTGAAGATAATCACTCAAAGTATCTTCCTTTAGTGCATCTTCTTCCTCCATTTCTCTTGCAATAAATCTGGGCATCCAATAACGTTGAAGATCTGATTGTGTAGCTGAGTGATCGCATATATAAGATGAAGAACTGGGGCTTTCTTCATCTAAATATCTTCTTGATATACCTTCATGTCTTGCCATATTTATTTCTTTGATTTCTCCTTTCCGCTCATACAGATTTTGGAACAGAGTTTTTGAGAACTCTTTCCCTTTCATTCTTCCAAATAAATGGATCTTACCCTTTTCTTCTATGTCTTCAGTGTAATCATAATTCTTCTTCAGTATCTTCTTTTCATGAAAAGACATATTGGCTCTTTCAAAGAAACCATATGTTGTGCCAAGAAAGTTGCTCTGATACCACTATAATGTCCCCAAAAGGGATTGCTTAGCAAGGCATGCCTAAAAAATGCATTTTTTAGGAATGTATGCTACAGGATTGGAAACCAACCCTTGGATCCCTTAGAACTGACAATCTAAAATCTAAACCCAAGAGTGGATTAGAAAGAAATCCTTCTAGGTGGGTTAAACATGTCTCCCACACCTAGTACAGCTTGGAAAATGCCCAAGAATGGGACAACAACAAGATTAAACAACACTGCTTTAGAAATAATTAATTTCAGCAAGGTAGCAGTATTAGGCCAATATGGAGGCTCAATAATGTCATATATATCAGTAAATCAAAATTATATTGAAGCCCATGAGTGTTAAAACAGAAAACATAAGACTTATACAGAAAGAAACCCTCAAAAGGAGGTGTTGCAACACATATAATTGACTGCAAAGGTTTGACAACATTATTTTATTGAGTGTACTGCAACAGTAGATTAAAACTTAGATATAGAGAAAAATAATGCATGAACAATCAAATCTGTGACAAATCCATACACTATAATGTCTCTACTTTACATTCCCCTTGGGGATTTCAACAAATCATGAAGAACATGGAGTAGATCTGAGATTCTATGCAGTAGATTTGCAGATCTATTCAGAATTTCTGAAGTATATACAAGATTATTCACTATTCAGATCAGATATGAATATGACATGGAATAGAACATAAATCCATGGATCACCACAGTGATGGGCAGATCCCCAACACCAGAGATCACTCCTCAAACTTTGCCAAACCACCTTGCAACTTTCCTCTTTCCAGATAACGCAGTACTGGAAGAGGGACTGTGTTGTAGGCTTGAATAATGGTTTGGCCTGATGCCAAGATGTAGATCTGAATCTCCAATGATCCAAAACACTCTTGCCAATGGGATAGAAGCCTTTCCCACTGAAAAGGGGCACTAGATTGGCCTACATCTGAATAGATCTAGCCTCCATTTCCTACAGCTTACAAATATAACCAAACCCTCAACGGGATCTGTGTTGTAGTTGAAATTAGAAGCTTGGCCTTAAGTCGGATAGTGGTCAATAAATACAAGACTCTTCCAAGAGCTAGTCAAGGAAAGAGAAGGATTCCTAAACATGAGATCCTTGTGCTAAACAACACTATTCTTTGCTAAACAGCCAAGAGAATGAGAAATTTCTAAACAGACAAATTCTTCAAATATAATATGGTCTTCAACAAGCCTTCCCTCGTTGTCCTCCTCTTCCTTTTATAATATTGAGATATTTCAAAACCCTAAACCATCTCAATGATTTAGCTCCATTCACATGTGTGGCCTCCATCTAAAACTGCGTTGTGCATCTAGGAGGTTCATTTCATCTGGACAATGTTGTTGATTTGGTCCTATTGACCCAGTCAAATGTCTCAATCCCTTTCACACATAAGGGTGTTTTATTAAGGCATCCCAGATTTAGCCTTGTTCACATGAGGCATTGATTTGTTTTGCTGTTTTAGGATTTTTTATGCTCCTCCTTTATACATTTATTCATGAACAGAAAAGTAAAGAAAAATTTAATATTCCAATTAGCTTGAGGCTAATTGGGAATATTACATTGTTCAAAGACTAGTAGAATAGGTTCTCTTGTTTTATGACTAGGAAGAAAAAGATAGAAACAATTCGAAATAACTCTTCAAAATCCTCACAATCCCAAGGACCAGTGATCCTTGGAAGAACAACATATATAGAAAAAATCTTTAAGAAAGCTGAATCTCAGGCATCCATAGGACCTAGAACTACTTCCATTCAAAGTCCTATCACACTCCCTCAAGCCACAACCTCACCATCTGTAGCCCACGCAGAGATTCACAGTGAAATAGAAGGATCGAAGTGAAGCCTTGAAACTACAGATCATATAGGCACTGACCCTTCGAGAGAGAGAGGTTCTTGCAATTTACAAGATTGGGAAGGAGAAAATAGCAGCATAATTCAAATAGAAGCTCCAGAACCTAAACAACTTGAAAGAGTGGTCGAGACAGAGGTACTCAGGATCCCAGATCAGGGAAGCATTGTAAAGCCTCCACTTCATTTGCCTGCCAAACCGCCCAAGATCACTCCTCCAGAACAAGAAATCCCTGAATATTTCTGACACCTCTTCGATCAAATGGAAAATAATCAAAATCAGAATCAGAAGAAGACATCAACATTGAAATACCTCATTGTTGATCATGATGCAAACGCCCCTATGAAAGCCATTCCCTTGCACATCATTCCCACCTTCCATGGTTTGACTATAGAAGATCTTGATGCATTCCTATTTGAATTTGATTTCTTATGTAGGGGGTATGACTATACCACTAATCCTCAGAAGCTAAAACTATTTCCCTCTACCTTAAAAGGAACAACACTACGTTGCTTCATGGGACTAGGTGGGGGAACCATCAATAACTGGGACGAAATGAAGAACATTTTCCTTAACAAATATCAAGACTATTTCTGAACCTAAGACCTAAAAGATGAAATCTTCAATATGTCAGCAAAAGAAAATGAAACATTAGAAGAGTATGTAGAAATATTTCAATACAATTTACAAAGGTACCCATATACCACGCTATCCAAGGACATCTTAAAAGCCACGATGATTAAAGGAATGAAGGAAGAATGGCTTGAAATGCTTAAAATAATGGGAAAAGGAGATATTTACCAGGTAGAATATGATGAGATTATTTCCCTGTGTATTAAATGCTCTCAGGGTGGTGCGCGCAATCGGCTAATTGGGCATGATTCTATGAAAAAAGATCTTAAGCAGTCCAATGGAAATGTAACTAGAGCAGAGTTTGGCAATCTATTGGAAGATTTCAAATTGACATTTTGGAAGCGGAGGAATAAATAGAACCAGTCTACCTAATAAATCAGTGTCAACAATGGTAAGCATGACCAGGTATGCCACAAGACCTGCCTTAGTTCTTTTTGTCTCTACAATTTAACCAGAAAAACCCTGTAGCAGCTTCGCAGAATCAAAATCTTTTTTCTACTTGGACAAACTAGTCATTTCCTATACCACCCTGGGCTACACAACCATCATTAGGGAAAAATTGGCCAACTTCTTCTCCCTCTTATTGGAAAAATGTTCCATATCAAGCCTAGTGACCAAACCCTCCTCCTCAAAACACTAATTGGAATTAGCAGTGACCCTTGGGAATGACCAACCTACCAATGGGGGAGGGAACTCAAAATAAACCTACACTGCCAGCTCCATACCCAGTTCAGCATAACCCGTAGCCTATCATATGCCCCCAATCACCAGCCCAACCCAATCCTAATCCCAACAACAGACTGGTTCAACTAATTCAGATCATAGAAAATCCAAATTTTGGCACTAAACAGAAACAATGCAATGAACTAAGGTTGAGATCATGATGTACTATCTTACTTGTAGAAGCCACGACTCCACCTCATTCCCGAATTGAGACTTCAACAGAACCTAACCAAGAAAATATAATAGGGAAAGAGGTAGGCAAAGATAAAGAAATGATTGACCAACCGGGACCTGAAGAAATTAGGATGTCTCCACCCCCATTCCCTAAAAGGTTAACTCTGCCCAGACCGATAATCTCTCTAGAATTTGACATCTTATGGGAGTTGAGAAACCTATGTATCAAAATTCCTCTCCTCCAGGCCATCCAAGACATTCCCATCTATGCAAAGACAATTAAAGAACTATGTGGGAAAAATAAAGTAAACAAAACAAAGGTTGTGCCCACCGTTCATGTGGTAGGGGCACTATTTGATTTATTACTGGGTAGGGAACCACCCATGAAATATGAAGACCCAGGAAATCCCATTGTGATTGTACAAATATTGGGCCACTCATTTCTAAACACATTGGCCAATTTAGGGGCAGCCATAAACATCCTAACTACAGGGGCCTACAAAATACTGGGCATATCAGCTTTATAACATATGGCTACACTACTAGAACTGGCTGACAGGTCTGTTATCAAACCAGAAGGAATAGTGCAAGACATCCTGGTCTCTGCGGACTCATGGGAATATCCAGCTGATTTTTTAGTTATTAATCCAAAGAACAGGATGGACGGGCACCCATTGATTCTTGGGCAACCTTGGTTGGCCACAACCGATGCTTACATATGCTGCCAAACAGGCAGCATGACTATCACTAGAGGGGATTCTATAAAAATATCATTATTTATTTTCTTTCCAAGCCTAGCTTACCCAAGGTAAAAATTCACAAGCATCCATGTACATACTGGGAGAAAAAAATTCATTCACCTCTGACACTAGTGGAAGCTCTTGAATTTAAGGATCAAACTAAAGACGACATAATCAATAATTTTATGAGTTAGCCACCCACATCTGGAAATTTAAAATGCCAAATGTTGAAAGCAGTCCTCGAAGATTTATCTCAAGAGGATCCCATGATAGCCCTTTAGTATCAACATATTCCCACAACTGATGTACGTAACAGCATACCTATTGATATTGATCAAAGATATATTCTTAATATTAATTGAAATTTGGATGACGACCAAAAACAAAAGCTCATAAAAGTCCTTCGGAAGTATTAAGAGGAATTTTCTTGTGATTACCCAGACATGAAGTGTTTAGACCCTTAGCTATGCACCCATCACATTTATACCGATAAGGAAATCCTTCCCATTAGGCAACCTCAGTGATGACTAAACCTGCACTTAAAATAGATTGTAAAAGAGGAACTGTAAAAGCTATTAGATTTAAATTTCATTTGTGCTATTTCATATGGAAAATGGGTCTCCCCTTTGGTAGTCGTCCATAAAAATATTGGGAAATGGATAATCTGCATAGATTACAGAGAATTGAATAAAGCAACGTAGAAAGACCACTTCCCCCTCCCCTTCATTAACCAGGTCTTGGACACATTGGCATGGAAATGGTTCTTTTCCTTCCTTGAATGGTTTAGTGGTTATAATCAAATCCAAATAGCTCATGACGATCAAGATAAGACAACCTTTACCTTCCTATGGGGTAATTTTTCTTACAGAGTTTTACCATTTGGTTTATGTAATCCCCCAAGCACATTTCAGAGGGCCATAATCAACATTTTCTCTGACTTAATAAAAGAGGGGATGGAAATCGATATGGATGACTTCACACCATATGGGGAGGACTTTGATGAAGCTCTAGAAATGCTAGAAAAGGTGTTATAGCAATGTATTGCTACTAGGTTATGTCTAAGAAATGAAAAATGGCACATGATGATGACTTAGGGGGTGATCCTAGGTCACTAAATTTTTGTAGCTGGAATACAGGTAGATCCGGCTAAGATAGAGGTAATCCTTCTATTAGCCACACCTTGTACACAGATAGAGGTACACAGTTTTTTGGGATATACAGGATATTATCACAAATTCATAAATAATTTCTCACAAATATCCACACCTTTTTATGCATTAACTGGAAATGTTGAATTCCATTGGACTGACAAATGTGACACCACTTTTGCAGATTTGAAGAAACTGGTCTCGACAACACCGATTCTATGAGGACCTAACTGGAAGTTTCCTTTTCACATCTCTTAATATGCATCTGACACAACAATAGGAACAGTCCTTGGCCAAGAAGAAGATAGAAAACCTTATGCCATTTATTATATAAAAAAAAACCTCACTCCTGCTGAATTAAATTATACCGTGACCGAAAAGGAGTTCCTAGCTATTATTTATGCTATTAATAAATTTAGGCACTATATAACTGGTTATCAAGTATTCCTGTATATTGATCACTCTGCCATTATATATTTATCCAATAAACCAATCATGAATGGGAGAGTAACTCATTGGTTGTTTTTATTACAAGAATTTGACATAAAAATAAAATATCATCTAGGAAAAGAAAACGTAGTCACAGACTTCCTGTCCAGGGTTCCAAAGTTGGAAAACACCCTAGCAGTTGATGATCAGTTCCCTGATGAACATCTATTTGCTATAGCAGTAAAAACATAATGGTATGCAGACATGGAAAATTACCTGGCAGTAGGGAAGCTTCCCAGACATTTAACATCAAGAGAATGGAAACTTATTGTATGATGCAGCGCAAGATTCTCTTGGATCGGTGGATACCTCTTCCATATAGGGGCCGACATGCACATACGCAGATGCATAAGAGAAGATGAAATCTATGACATCTTACGAGCCTGTCATGATGAACCTTGTGGCAACCATTTCACAGAATGCAGAACAGGGCATAAAGTGTTACAAATTATGTAACCTAATGGGTAGAAGAAGTGGCCTTGTCAAGAGCCATGGAAGAATCAGTGATTAATTTTATTTTTGAGCTATTCGTTCGATACGGTTTGCCACAAGAAGTGATAACTGATGGGGGGGCACAATTCATAGGTAATAAAATTACAGCCACCCTAAGGAATCACTATATCATGCATAGATTTATGTCTTCTTACCATCCACAGGAAAATGAGCAAGTCGAAAGCACCAACAAAGTCCTGGAGGCAATCCGTACCAAAACGATATCATCACATCGTCGGGACTGGGCCACTAGACTACCAGAAGCCTTATGGGCTTATCACACAACCTAGTGAAACACCATTGGTTATTCACCATATCAGCTAGTATTCGAGAGAGAACCTATCTTTCCTAATGAATTCGAAATCAAAACTTTGAGAACAGCCGAAGAGGTAGGGTTGGACTTAACAGAAGACCAAGCTAGAAGACTCCAACAAATAAATGAATTAGACGAAATAGGACTACTAGCCTTGCAACGCATATCAATCATGCAACAACAACGTGCTAAGTGGCATGACAACCTTATCAAGAAGGTATTTCAAAAAGGAGATTGGGCACTTCTTTATGACTCCAAATTCCAATATTTTCTAGGTAAATTACAAACAAGGTGGCTCGGTCCATACAAGATTCAGGAAGTACACAACAATGGCACACTCACCTTGACCACCATAGATGGTTCTAGTTCAACACTAGAGTCAATGGGCACAGAGTACGCCTCTATCTCAAACCTTTCACGAAAGAATATTTTTTCCAACAGGTACGAAACAATCCCACCTTCCAAGTTGTGGCACAAAGGGGTGATAACCCCACAAACCTAAGTACATGCAAATATTGCTACCATCATTTGTAAATAATGTATATAAGTTCTTTATTTTTTTGTACATTCTTCATACTTGCAATTTTTCTCCTCTCATCCTCTTAAGAGTTGCATCTTTTCTCTCATTGTTCAATCCAATTGAACAACTGCTATTCAAATGGATTGAGCAGTCATGTTTTTGCGTTTTTATTTTTCTCGATGTTTGATTCTCGAACTGTTTCTATTCAATCGTCGAACGTTTTATGTTCAACCATATTGAACAGTCTTGTGTTTGTGCTTTAATTTTTCTTGTTGTTCAATTCCTAAACGGCTTCTGTTCAATCCAATTGAACAACTGCTATTCAATCGGATCGAATAACCATGAGTTGCGTCTTTTCTCGTTGTTCAATCGTTGAAAAATTGTTGTTAAACCAGATTTAATAGCTGTGTATTTGTGTTTTTATTTTTCTCTTTTTATCCTGTTCAGTCTTTGAACGACTGTTATTCAATACTCGGACGACTTTTGTTCAATTAGATTGAACAACCGTGTTTTTGCGTTTTTATTTTCTCAATGTTCAATCCTCGAATGTTTGTTGTTCAATCATTGAATGAGTGCTGTTCAACTGGATTGAATATCTGTGTTCTTGTGTTTTCATTTTTTTTCTTTTCTCCTTTTTTGTTCAATCCTCGAACGACTGTTGTTCGGCTGGATTGAATAGCCAAGTTTTGCGTTTTCCCCCCTACTGTTCAAACTTTCCAAATGGTTGCTGCTCAATCCTATTGAACAATTTTTGTTCAAATTTAATAACCTTGTTTCCACATCCTATTATTCCCTTTATCCATCACCCCTTCCCTAATCTACACCCGAGCTATAAAGGAATCTCTGAGTAGGGAATGGTTGTTGAAGAAAAGAGGGAAACAGTAAAATTACCAATATGATGATTCTTTGGCACTATAATCCTTAAAGAGGAAGCTAACATTGTACATACATTAAATGAAAGGCTAAGTCCTCCCCAATTCAAATATGTTATCATAAAATACATGACCTTATGATGGTATATCTTTCTGCACTATTCAAGTAATATTTTCCTCCAATATGAAGAAATGGGAATAAGGGGTATTAATTTTATTGGCATTCATTCACTTTTCTCACCATCCCTAACTCTTAAGGAGTTAATGAGCTTCCCTCCATGTATAAAGAAGCAACTATTATGCATTCATGCAAATTTTTAAAGAGGATAGGGGGTCTCATCACGAGCCAGCCTACCATGATCATAAGGATTTAACAAGTGACATGCCCACAATGGCCACCACACCAGGGTAATGACCTTCTCATCTGCTTGAAGGAAAAAAGGTCTCATCATGAGCTGACCTGATCACTTTGTTACAATCCTAGTGAATGGCATTGTGACTATCCAGCTATCACACCAGCAAAGTGACCTACTTATAAATAAAAATTCTATGATTCAAAAATATGTACTGTGCTTACATGAAAATTTTCAAGAGAGGATAGGGGGTCTCATCACGAGCCAGCCTATCATGTTCATAAGAGCTTAGCAAGTGAAATGCCCACAATGGCCACCACACCAGGGTAATGACATTATTATCTCTTCGAAGGACAGGAGGTCACATCACGAGCCGACTTGATCACTTTGCTACAACTTTGGCGAGTGGAACTATGGTTATCTGGCTATCATACCAGCATGGTGATATCTCCACAAAATTGGTAGAATAACTATTTTTACATAAATATTTTGGCTGATTCTTTTGGGTTAAAATAGTAATCTTGTAGAGGGTATGAATGCCTGCTGGCAGCAGTGGCTCTGCTTATGGTATGCAGGCAGACACTGCTTTGGAAGCACAGAGAAAGTATACCCGAGGTAACCACAAACCAACCTTTTAGATGCAGAATCTAGCCAATCTGCATCCAGAGAGGGCTCTCTCTTTATGATTTATCTTTGTTCTTGGAAGGTTTTAGGCTAGTTATACATTCAAAGTTTGTTTTGGGAAAATGGTGGAATCCACAAACTAAGGGCAAGCTTGAGAGCTTTCAGTCCATTGGGCTATGGAGTCAAAGGATGGCTTTACTGGATTTCTATTCTAAACACAAGATGGTATTACAGGGCAAGATAGCTAGACAGAGAACAATCCTTAAAATTTAAAGTGGATGGGATGATCTTGAAGGGATGAAAGGCAGCTAAGAATCTTTCACCATGTTCAAAAGAGAGAAATGAGATGACTACAAACAAAGAGCAATGAAGAATTCTTTATTATAGTAATCAACAGTGTTTGAATTAGCAAAGCAGGAGCATTTAAGAATTCATGCTTATAACTAATTTAGAAGAAAACATTAAGAATAACCACATTTGAAAACAGAGTACAATTAAGCAAATTATGTTTCAATCCTTTATGTAAATTATTCAGAAATGGATAAGATGGTATTATAAACTAATATAAAATTTCAGACAAAGGGTAGAAACACTTATTGAACTGTAGTCCAACACATGAATCCTGCAACAAGTCCAGTGCTTTAAATCGTCATCCAGCAAGCCACAAGTAAATTTCTCCAAAAGATTTTATTCCGAAAATCTCAATGTTACAGCAGAGTAATAGAATCCACCCCAAATGCTTCCAAGAGTGGAGTATTTATACAAATTCTAAACTAAAATATCTTTAAACAAATATCAAAATTGGTTCACAAATCTCTCCAACTATTTACATAAATAGAACTTAATTAAAGGACACTCAAACTAATGCATCTATTTGGCACTATTTTGTATGGATAGGTGATGACAAAGAGGAGAATTCGAATTTGATCCAACTTTTAGTTGATGATGAGGCATCCAAGTCACTAACTGCTTCCTTTCTTTGTGCATTCTGCTCCAACAATTCTGCAAAATTGGGGTCCAATGATATCTTTGTATTTCTCAATACGCAATAGATATTTAAAAAGTTAAAGAGGTTATTGTAGATAAATATTTTGGTGAGATAAACCTCTTTCAGTTTCCCTAAATTCCTCTCCAGCTATGCATAATAGTCTCTGTAAAAAATATGTGTAAAACAGAGTTTTACAGAGTCTGAAAAATGGCCTGTAAAGATGCGCATGTATCTCTCATTATAAAACCACTGTGAAAAAAATGAGATAGGTTCTTGTAGATGGGTCTCTTAGGAACAACAACCTCCTTCAGTTTTGTATGAAGTATTTTTTATTGGTCACAATCCTCTCTGCAAAATGATGACTTAAACTGGAATTTTCTGCAAAACGTGCTTTCCAAGATTGTTTAATATTTCCAAAACCATAATGGCTGTTAGAAAAGTGAGAGAGGTTTTTGTAGATGGCCCTCTTAAGAACATAAACCTCCTTCAGTTTTTCGAAATTCATCTTTTATTGGTCACAATATTTTCTGCAAAACAATGACTAAAACATGCAATTTCTGCAAAAATGTTCCTTCTTGTTATGTTTTTTCATCTTTTTACTTTCTTGCTCTTTTGACTGTTTTACTTTCACTTTAGACAAAACTCACTATTGGTGAAAGTATTCTCATCTCTTTTTACCATTTTACTGCCTCTGTAATTACTTTTACTATTTTACCTTTGACTGCTCTGTAACTTCATTTTAACTTGCACTCTGACTTTTACCTGATACACTTTAACCACTGATACTCTTTAACTGTTATGCTTTTCCTATCCCTGTAATTTCTCATTTCACTTTTACCATTCACTGTGCATATTTCATCATTCTAATCTCTCTCTGAATTTGTATGCAAACTGTTTGTTGAATGAAGATATTGAATTAAAATCTGAGAATTTGGAGTAAACAATTTTGTCAACTAGTATTGAATTTGTTGGTCCAAATCCATTTTCTGATGGTAACCTGCTAAAATCAAACAATTTGTTAATGAAATCCAGGTCTCTATGAGGGGCGTTCAATGGGGTTACATTCAGGGCTGCCGGAGCTTCCATTTTGGTTCTTGTGTATTCAAAATGGAAGTTTCTGGGTTTTTCACAGGCCGGGCGCAATTTTGGTCTTACTGAGGGAAATTGGCACAATTGCAGGTTCATGGGAACAATTTACAGTCGTAAAACTAAGGGAATGATCTTAGGAATAAGATTTAAACACCGATTCAGCGAAAAAACAAGGAAAACAGAGTTTCATTTGAAGTTTGGGGCGTAAAAGGATAAATACCTGTTCTTGGATGAAAACTGGTTTTTAACAGGTAACAGGCGGTAGCAGGAGGATGCTTGAACGCAGGTCTGGCGGATTTATGGAGCGAAATTGAATGGAACAGTGGATTTCAATGAAAATTCGAAAACCGTAGCAGAGAGCACAGTCGCGTTTAAAAACGAAAATAACGGAAAAAACATGAAAATTGGCTTTATTTACAAGTTAAAAGGGTTTTTTAGTTTTTCGAGGAGTGACGTCATCAATGTACGGGCTGACGTGTGGAGGGGCCGGGCGGTAAGTGGTAAGTCCCCGCACCGCTTTTGGACGAAGGTGGTATTAGATGAGCGGGCAGCGATTCCATTGGATCTTTGACGCGTGGCAGGTGAACTATTTGAAAACCACCAAGTCCCCGCGCGTTAAAACTCTGACGGAGGATGGGTAGCGGGATCGTCATGAAGCGTCAATCTGTAGTGGGGTGATCTAACAGTGGAAAAGAAGGGGAGAGGATGAGGCATCATTGTGCGGGCCCAGCGGGGTTTTACACGTGATTATCGTTATTAATCATCCCGGGGAGCTTCTTATTGGCGGAGAAGGTTGGTTATTAACTAATTCTGATAATTAGTTAATCCCACTATATAATAGAAATAAGGGTCGCGGTGGGGTTGAAACGTCGGGCGGAATGCCATGGTGGATGGGCCACGGTGGCATAGGAATTTTCCGTAGTTTGAATTAAAATTTTGGCTTTATTCCTCTTTTTGCGTTAAACATATATATTATATGTTTAAAGTTTTTCATATATATGTTTTTTATTTTATTATATGGTAAATTAACAAATATAATTAACTTACCATAGGGGCGGGTTTATGGTATAACGATATATTTAACCAAAGGGAGTATAATGGGTTTTTATTTGAATGCGCGGGGAAATAAACACTTTGGTTAAACTTTATAATAGAGGGGTTTTTTGGGTTATTTATAAAAAAGGAGTTATATACTTAGGATAGGGTATTTTACTAGGGATTTAGTAAAATAGAGTTAAATGTAAATATGACAAAGGACAAGGAAACTCAAAATATTTTTGCACATCTAAGAAAGTGAAAACTTTTGAAGTAAATTGCAATATCTTATCTTCAACACTTAAACTTAGAATAGCAAGTTATGGTGAGGGATTTTTATGGAATTTTGCATGATGTTCCTAAGTAAAATGGGATTTTACTTAGGACAAGGTTAAAGATGGATGATTATAATGATGAATTATCTCAAGTACTTAGGTCTTTTTGATCATTAGGCCGAGGGTCCGGTCCCTCCAGAAGTCAAGGAAATGCCTTGAGCCCTTTTGATCTCCAAATACCTTAGTACTTTTGGGGGAAATTAGTAAAACTTTTGAGGGGAAAGTGATGAGGGAAGTTAATGAGTTTGATTCTGCTTGCTGTGATTTTCCAGTGTATTTCCTGCTTCAGTATTTGTGATGAAAGTAAAGGATCAAAAAAACATGTAGCAGCATCATTCATTAGATAACACTTTGCAGCACCATCTACCTACCCTATCTATTTGACACTACCATTTTCTCCTCTTTATTAGGGTGAATTTAGACTTGCAAACCCTTATCAATCTTTTCTTTTTTACAAGGCAAGTCTATCTAATTCTACCCTTATTACATCCAAGGGCTCAGATTAAGCTGTTGAGCACCTTTTATTAACTCTACCTATCTACTTATCTGCCAAGATTAAACTGTTTGGCTAGATATTTATTCTCTAATCTACAACATGAAATTGAAATATGAGTAAGCCAAGTTTAAACAGTTTGACTTATTCATGAATTGTGGCAAAGGTTGGACAAGTTGCACACAATTGTTTTATTACAAAAATGAAATAGTAGTGGCATTTGGATTTGCACACTTTCCTTGGTCTATTTTTTGTTTGGGGTTCATTTCTTTCACTTTTTGACCATTTTTTATTCTTCTTACCCTTTGATTTTTCTTTTAGGGTATACCCTCTTTACATTTTTTAAATTTTTTGATTTTTTTGGTTTTTCAAGAATATGGAACACCTTTGCTCAAGAAAAAGGTTTGAACATATTCCATAGTTCAATCAAGACAATCATGAAAAATGACACCTATTGGTATAGGAGTCTAACACTGGCTCCACTTGGGGATGGCTTTTCCTTGTGAAAAGTCAAGAACAGCAGGTCAGATGCCTTAAAATGTCTTCAAACTAAACCATGTAATTTCCTTCTTCTGATAGCTTTATTGTACATATGATAGTGAAACTTTTGAAGCTTAGGGCCTTCACTTCGGGCTTCAACTTCAAGAAGTCACCATCCAATTAAAACTGATGCATTAGCTGTGGCTGAAAATATTGAATTGAATATAGTCCTTTTTCTGCAACCTGAAATCTATTCTTGAAACTTAAAACAACACACAAAAATTTTCAAACCAACTTAATGAAAAACTAGTTGTAAATTGAAAACTAAAAAAATTGCTCAAAATTCTGAGCTTATTAGCACTCATTTACCTACTCTAATCTACTAAAAATCTTATTGAATCAGGTAATACAAAAATGCCAATGAAGCCAATCAAGTAGCTGTAAAAATAAATGGATAACTTGATTGCTTGTGATCAAAATTGGAAGTATGTTATGATCATGTGCCTTTATAATCAATGATAAGATGTGAAATGGCAATTGTTGATATATTTGATCCTCATAGATAAAACATGTTTGCAGATTTGAGGTAAAAATATTCTCCATATAATTTGCTATAGGATCATTAAAAGCATGATGTATGTTATTTACTTCTAGGCCTTCAAGGACTAATTGTTCAATTGACTTATGAATATTAGACCATGAACTTATTTCTCCAGTCTTGTGTTTGAAAGAATAATCATCTTCAATATGCAAGTCAAAAGATAGTACAATTTCCTCTTGCTTTGGAGAAGGAAGATTTTCAAAGAATTCTTTAGGATTTCGAAAATTGTATGACTGAATTTGAGAATGCAAAAGTTTGATTTCATTTTCATAATTTTCAGAAATTATATCAAGAATCCATTTTTTAACTTGAGGAGAACATTTTCTTGATTTTAAGAGAAGAAAGAAAGCTCTTAGAAAATCCTCATCAAACTGAATTTTTAATATCTCATCCCTCAACATAGCTAGTGATTGTTTTGTGAAATTATCTTGAATTGGGAAATCATACTGATCATATTTAGGCAAATTTTCAGAAGAAGGAATGTCATTAATTATAAACATTGGATCAGCATATTTCTCTTCCAACAATCCCAATATATCTTGATTAGATTGGTTGCAGTCTGTTTGAAAATCATTGTTTTGTTCAATAGGCGTGATATCAAGCAATACACCTTTTTGGGAAGGTAGAATAACATGAGCATCAATTTTTTCTTTTGTCCCTTCATGGATAAAAACTTTTGTACATTCATCAACATTATAAGAAGTTGAAACAATCTCTTCATTATGTAAATATTTTGAGTATGGTTGCGTGTTTAGAAGCAAATTGATTTCTTCTTTGGTGAGGGGGGGTGGGAATCTCTGAATTCTTAGATTGGAATGACAATTGTTTTTTCTCTTATCTAAAAATTGATCATGAGGTTGATTATTTTCTTTAACTCCATTCAAAACATTAAATGAAACATCATTTGTTAATACAAAGGAGTTTTGTGGATCTTGATTTATCCCCTGATTTATTTCATCTTTGTTTAACTCCTCTTGATTATTATGACATTTAACTTGAGAATGAAAGTTTTGGACTTCTTCTAATAAATCTTCAGGAGACCAATTTCCAAAATCTTCATCAATATTTTTAAGGTAATTTATAAGATCTTCAGCTTGATCACAAAAATTTTCAGCTAATGATAAAGATGGAAAATCTTCTTTGTAATGCTCATAAAATACCTTATGAAAATCTTTTAGAGAAAACAAACTTGCAGGTTTGAGAGCTTCGTACCATTCCCTTGCTTTTCCTTCTAAGGTTCCCATGAATATTTTCATGAGGCAATCCTCATGCCAATCACCCTTCAATATTGATAAGTGTATATGAAATTTAAGGAGATGTAGTAAAGGATCATCAATATTCTCATCTTGAAACATAGGCAGATTTTCACTCCAATTTACCTTTGGTAGTTTGTGTGGAAATCCAGGTATGTGATCTCTGCTCATGGGAGCATATCTTCGTTTTATTCTTGGATCATTTTGAAAATCAGCCATAATGAAAAGCCACTTTATCTGTACAACCAAGTTAGATCTTTATATAAAATACAATACATATTGAATCTTAACGAGAAAGAACATAATGTCTTGGATTAAGATCCAAGTTGAAAGCCCGATCTTTCCATATTGTTCTTCCAGGTTCATTCCTCCAGTGGAGTCTTGATTGTGAAATGGATTTGGAGTCGCCAGGTGGATGATTTTAACCTTTGTGTGTCTGATCCCTATCCACCATCATAGATCAGATCTAAACCTGTAAAACAATTCTGAAGAAAAAGTTAGTTTCTTCAGGAAACCAAATTTTTTGTGAATTTTCAAAACAACTTCTACAAACTCTTCAAGAAATTTAAGATTTTTAATTAAAATTTTCTCAAAGATTTATTAAACTAGAGAGTCTGATTAAAAATTTGAAACTAAGGTTCAATGTATAAGCTAAATCAGAGATAGACTGAAGCAGCTTTTATTTACTTTTGCAATTGCAGAGCAAAAGCAATTTCAAAGGCTACCTGGCTGATCTTCAGACTCTGTCTATAGCTTATAAATCAAACAATAATATCAATAAAATGATTCATATCCCCAGTATGGTCGCCACTATGTTATCACTCAGGTTTTCCTAGAAGTTGTGTAAGAGGAAAGTATACCCGAGGTAACCACAAACCAACCTTTTAGATGCAGAATCTAGCCAATCTGCATCCAGAGAGGGCTCTCTCCTTATGATTTATCTTTGTTTTTGAATGATTTTAGGCTAGTTATAGATTCAAAGTTTGTTTTGGGAAATTGGTGGAATCCACAAACTAAGGGCAAGGTTGAGAGCTTTCACCATTGGGCTATGGAGTCAAAGGATGGCTTTACTGGATTTCTATTCTAAACACAAGATGGTATTACAGGGCAAGATAGCCAGACAGAGAACAATCCTTCAAATTTAAAGTGGATGGGATGATCTTGAAGGGATGAAAGGCAGTTAAGAATCTTTCACCATGTTCAAAAGAAAGAAGTGAAATGACTACAAACAAAGAGCAATGAAGAATTCTTTATTATAGTAATCAACAATGTTTAAATTAGCAAAGCAAGAGCATTTAAGAATTCATGCTTATAATTAATTTAGAAGAAAACATTAAGAACAACCACATTTGAAATCAGAGTACAATTAAGCAAATTCTGATTCAATCCTTTATGTAAATTATTCAGAAATGGATATGATGATATTATAAACTAATATAAAACTTCAGAAAAAGGGTAGAAAGACTTATTGAACTGTAGTCCAACACATGAATCCTGCAACAAGTCTAGTGCTTTAAATCGTCATCCAGTAAGCCACGAATAAATTTCTCCAAAATGCTTTTATTCTGAAAATCTCAATGTTACAGCAGAGTAATAGAATCCACCCTCAAATGCTTCCAAGAGTGGAGTATTTATACAAATTCTAAACTAAAATATCTTGAAAAAAATATCAAAATTGGTTCACAAATCTCTCCAACTATTTTACATAAATAGAACTTAATTAAAGGACAATCAAACTAATGCATCTATTTGGAACTATTTTGTATGGATAGGTTATGACAAAGAGGATAATTCGAATTTGATCCAACTCTTAGCTGATGATGAGGCATCCAAGTCACTAACTTCTTCCTTTTTTTGTGAATTCTGCTCCAACAATTCTGCAAAGTTTGGGTCCAATGATACCTTTTTATTTCTCAATCCGTAATAGATATGTAAAAATTGAAAGAGGTTATTGTAGATAAATATGTTGGTGAGATAAACCTCTTTCACTTTCCTAAAATTTCTCTCCAGCTATGCGCAATAGGCTCTGCAAAAAGATGTGTAAAACAGAGTTTTACAGAGTCTGAAAAATAGCCTCTAAAGATGTGCATGTATCTCTCCGCCTGAAATCACTGTGGAAACAATGAGATAGGTGTTTGTAGATGGGTCTCTTAGGAACAAAAACCTCCTTCAGTTTTGTAAAATGTATTTCTAATTGGCCACCATACGCTCTGTAAAATGATGACTTAACAGGAATTTTCTGCAAAAAGTGCTTTCCAACATTGTTTAATATTTCCACAACCATAATGGCTGTTAGAAAAGTGAGGGAGGTTTTTGTATATGGCTCTCTTAAGAACATAAACCTCCTTCAGTTTTGTAAAATTCATCTTTTATTGATCACAATAGTTTCTGCAAAACTATGACTAAAATATGCAATTTCTGCAAAAATGTTCCTTCTTGTTATGTTTTTTCATCTTTTTACTTTCTTACTCTTTTGACTGTTTTACTTTCAATTTAGACAAACCTCAATATTGGTGAAAGTATTCTCATCTCTTTTTACCATTTTACTGCCTTTTGTATTTACTTTTACTGTTTACCTTTGACTGCTCTGTAACTTCATTTTAACTTTCACTGACTTTTACCTGATACACTTTAACCACTGATACTCTTTAGCTGTTATGCTTTCTAACCTCTGTTTAAATAGATTTGATAACAATATTGGAGTAAACAAATCTTATGACTAGTATTAAGACTGTTTATCCAAGGATGTGATCTTCTGATTACCTCTTCAGGGGACAACCGAGTAGATTTTTCAAGCAATTCTCCAATGGACAAGGGAGTGAGGTTTTGACCAGGTTCAAAATGGAGCATTGTATTGATAGCTTGGGGAGTAATGGGGAAAAGAACACTCTGGTCAGGAGACATTACTAATCTTTGAGTGGGATCATAGTTAGAATGGCAATAATGGATAATTTCTAGGAAATTAATGACTGAGGGGATGAGATATCTCGGGAGATTGGATTCCCACAACCCAATGACATCTTGCCCCTTCGAGTAATCGTCTCTGCAGCGAAAATAACTCAGAAGGGGGCTTTCATAAAAATGCAAGTCTTTAATCTAAAAATATTTATCTACTAAAGGCAAATATTCTAACTCTCTGTGGGGGGCATTCAGTGGAGTCACATTCAAGGCTGTCGGGGCTTCCATTTTGGTTCTTGTGGATTCAAAACGGAAGTTTCTGGGTTTTCTTCACAGGCCGAGCATGATTTTGGTCTTACTGAGGGAAATTGGCACAATTGCAGGTTCAAGGGAACAATTTACAGTCGTAAACCTCAGGGAATGATCTTAGGAATAAGATTTAAACACTGATTTCAGCGAAAAACAAGGAAAACAGAGTTTCATTTGAAGTTCGGGGCGTAATAGGATAAATACCTGTTCTTGGAGGAAAACTGAGTTTTAACAGGTATCAAGCGATGGCAGGAGGATACTCGAACATAGGTCTGGCGGAATTCTGGAGCGAAATGAATAGAACAGTGGATTTCAGTGGAAATTTGAAATTCGTAGCGGAAAGCGCAGTCGCGTTCAAATGATGAAAATGACATAAAAACATGAAATTTTGTTTTATTTCTAAAGTCAAAAAGGGGTTTGTAGTTTTTCGAGGAGTGACGTCACTTTAGTACGGGGTGACGTGTGGTGGGGGGCCGGGCGGTAAGCGGTAATCCCCGCACCGCTTGTGGACAAGAGTGGTTTTAATTGAGAGGGCAGCGATTCCATTGGATCATTGACACGTGGACGGAGGACTAGTCAAATACCACCAATCCCCCGCGCGTTAAAGCTCTGACAAGGGACGGCTAGCGGGATGAATGTTAGCCGTAGATCTGTGGAGGGGCGATCCAAAGGTGGAAGGGACGGGGAGATGGTGGGGCGTTATTGTGCGGGCCCGGCGGGATTTTAAATATGATTAACGTTATTAAACATCCCGGGGGGTGTCTAATAGGTGGAAAAGGTTGGTTATTAACTAATCCTGATAATTAATTAATCCCATTGTATAATGGAAATAGGGGTCGCGGTGGGGTTTCGATTGTGGTTGAAATGTCGGGTGGGATGCCAGGTGGATGGGCCACGGTGGCATAGGATTAAAACTTTGGTTTTATTTATATTTTTGTGTTAAACATACATATCATATGTTTAAAGTTTTTCTTATATACGTTTTTTATTATATGATAAATTAACCGATATAATTAATTTACCATAGGGGCGGGACTATTGTATAACGATATATTTAACCAAAGGGCTTGTATAGTGGGTTTTTTATTTGAATGCACGGGGAAATAAATACTTTGGCTAAACTTTATAATAGAGGGGTTTTTTGGGTATCTATATAAAAGGAATTATATACTTAGGATAGGGCATTTCACTAGGGATTTAGTAAATAGAGTTAAACATTAATATGACAAAGGGACAAGGGAACTCAAAACACTTTGCACATCTAAGAAAGTGATAATTTTTGAAGTAAATTGCAATATCTCATCTTCAACACTTAAACTTAGAATAGTAAGTTATTTTGAGGGATTTTTATGGAATTTTGCATGATTTTCCTAAGTAAAATTGGATTTTACTTAGGAAAAAGTTAAAAGTGAATGATTATAATGATGAATTATTTCAAGTACTTAGGTCTTTTTGATCATTAGGCCGAGGGTCCGGTCCCTCCAGAAGTCAAGGAAATGCCTTGAGCCCCTTTGATCTCCAAATACCTTAGTGCTTTGGTGGAAATTAGTAAAAACTTAGGGAGAAAGTGATGTAGGAAGTTAATGATTTTGACCTTGCTTTCTGTGATTTTCCACTGTATTTCCTGCTTCAGTATTTGTGATGAAGTAAAGGATCGAAACATGTAACAGCATCATTCATCAGATAAAACTTTGCAACACCATCTACCTATCCTATCTACTACTACCATTTTCTCCTCTTTATTAGGGTGCATTTAGACTTGCAAACCCTTATCAATATTTTTCTTTTTACAAGGAAAATCTATCTAATTCTACCCTTATTACATCCAAGGGCTCAGATTAAACTGTTGAGCACCATTTATTAACTCTACCTATCTACTTATCTTCCAAGATTAAACTGTTTGGTCAGATATTTATTCTCTAATCTATAACATGAAATTGAAATATGAGTAAGCCAAGTTTAAACAGTTTGACTTATTCATGAATTGTGGCAAAAGTTTGACAAAGTTGCACACAATTGCTTATTTACAAAATGAAATAGTAGTGGCATTTTGGATTTACACTTTCCTTGGTCTATTTTTTGTTTTGAGTTCCTTTTCCACTTTTTGACCATTTTATTTTTCTTACCCTTTGATTTTTCTTTTAGGGTATACCCTCTTTACATTTTTTAAATTTTTTTGATTTTTTGGTTTTTTAAGAATATGGAACACCTTTGCTCAAGAAAAGGTTTGAACATATTCCATAGTTCAATCAAGACAATCATGAAAAATGACACCTATTGGTATAGGAGTCTAACAGATCGAAACCACACTATTAAACTATTTACAACTATGGTAACACGACATTCACATATGGCTGCTCGGCGCCTTATATAGTTGTAAATTTATATGTGAGTGGCACCGCATAAAACGTTGTTGTAACGTGCCGTGGTAGTAATAACACTCTTCTCCATGCAACGTGAATATTTCATGTTTGGCTGCATGCACAACTTCGGACCATTGAATACATATATATATCTGCTTTCGAATATTTACCATAGGCAGAACAAGTGCCTTCGACCTTTACGCCCATGGGTAACGCACCATTACAATGCTTGCTCCACGCAAATTCTGACCAAACAGTATATATCTGTTTTCAATGAATAAAACTTGACCATTAGGAATGGCTACGTCGGGTGATAATGCATTTTCATATAATCTTGACCTGCTTTTTAGCTGTAACGTTGACCATCATATATATATGATTTCTTGGTGCTCATGTCATGTTTATATGATATCATCCTTTGGTCTAAAAAGCCCATGTTGTTTCGCACCCTTTGAAACATGTTTAAGAATATGCAATTCGCACTCCAACCTTGGATCACCCAATGTAACTATTTACTCAAAACCATCGAACTTTGCACTTATTTTAACGTACCATGGTTATCATAATATGTCACGCACTTTGCGCCATGTTCTACACCAAGCCTTTTAACACAAGTTGAACAACTCGGCATAAACACATTCGAGCCCAATATTAATGTTCTTCAGATAGTTTTATATGATTTTGATCTCCCATATGGTTTGGAAACCATATGTATTCGCGCTTTAACTCAATGTGTTAAAAATGTCACCTTGGTCCATGGATTCGAAAGCACCTGAATTCTGCCTTGGTTTAATTGTACTAAACCATAACTTTGGTCCACACATTGGCGCCTGCCTTGTAGCTTGGGGTCTGACAACAACTTGCTTGTCAAAGGTACATTTAGATATTTGAAATTTGCGCCAACACTATTAATGCACCCATTTCCTGAACAATCATCTCTACCTCTGTACTTTGATGGATGAGGAGGTACTGAAAGGAGCAAATTCAAACTGAATCACCAAATTGACAGTGATGACCTCTTCGATGCTTATCAAGATGCATTTCAAACTCGTGAACCACTTCATTCAACTACGGACGATAAAATAAACCCATTTTGCTGCGTCATTGTCTTGCCAACATCAAAATGTGCGTTCTTGAGATGGCACCTCCGTTAATGACGCGAGAAACCCTTATCTTTTAATATCAACGGTGTTATCATAAGATTTTCCTAGTGCCCAGTGCCTCCTTGTTTCTTTGAGTGAATGAACACACGACACATCATCATCCCTCTAAAAATGTTAACTTGCTCTTTCACCACACTTGTGGGTGCATCCTTGTTATTGAGCTTAATCTTATTCCCTCAGTGCCATGACAATAATTGATGAGTTTATTTGTCGGGGATTGACCTGCATAAACACATCACATTAATTAGTTCATAGTTATTCTTCGCGAAAGGTGTCCCTAGATAAAAAATATGAGACCAATGAGCATAAGAGAGGTATTCAAACAACTTGCTTAATGACCCATGGCGAGGGAGCTATTAATGATTGATACAAGACAAGTTTCTATTCAAACATATGCATGTCAATCTTATTACATATGGCGCGACTGCGACAAGAGTGTTCGGGCGCACGCTGGATGATCCTCCCCACATATGGCATGATTGCAATAAGGACATCTGATCATGATGGCGAGACAAGTCATGAGGGGTTGGGGATAGGTCACTGGGATGTAGTCGATGCAGATCAGGTTAAAGACTCCAATGCCTAAGCGAGCAGAGGGGGAACCCGAAATTTTAAATATACCCAAAATTTTGGGTGGTGTTGTAGTGGCTACAACAAATGGCGAACCACTGGTATAATCCAGCATCTCTGTCAATATGACCGCAATAGTTTCAGTCTGGATAATGATGCAAGGGAATATTGAACAAGTTCCGCGGGTACGATTTGTGTTACAATTTCCCTTTATAGGTGTGCCTAATCCTCGTACCTCAGCTAAGTCCCCCTATTCAGAACACATTAAGAGAAAGCTCACAGACGCCAGTAGCTAGCTGATGATGTGAAGAGAAAGGCACTGGGTTTATTATTCTCAGGATTTTTTAAAGTAAGCTTCTGGTGTTGCTCCGCTGCCAGCAGGCATGGACAGTACCCCGACGGAGTCACTTCAAGAAATCACAAACGTTGCTCCGCTACCAGCGAGCCTGGTCAGTACCCCGGCGGAGTCGTTGCATTACCTCTCTGCGCAAGAAGCCTTTCTCGATCCTTTACCCTTATTTGTTTCATGTGCTTACAACACTTATTTTCATGTGCTCGTGGCACTTATTTTCATGTGCTCATGGCACTTATTTTTCATGGGCGGATGAGGGATCCCGACTTATTTTATGAGCAAGAGAGGTTGTTCCTTGTTTTGCAGAAACTGAAAGATATCCTGCTTTGGGTTTTCCCTTGTGCCGAACTTTCACGTCCCATTCACCACAATAGGCGAAGCGCACAAAACAGATCATTTTTTTTTTTTTTTAAATCAAAGACTATGCTAGGCACAAGGCTTAGGCTACGGGTATGGGCTCTTTAAACTCATTTGGTTTCCCACAAGCAACCGGCTCGTATCTCCCTAGATAAATAATTTTAGACTCATAGGTATCTTGTTGAGAGTACGACCTTGATGGCCGGTCCTAAGAGAAAACTGCCTCTTGAGATAGCCACCACAACCACACGCAAAAACAAAGGGGTTACTGCTTCAGCAATCGGGGCAAAATGAGACTGCAAGGTGATAGGGTTGCAATGAGGGCTCGAGCAGTGGCAGGCGACATGACATAAATGATGTGAGGAAGAGAGAGTACGACGCATTGTAAAAGGCGATGCTCAAGATGCAATGCGACACCGTGTGCGGGAACGATCAACCAGTTGTAGGTGGCAAAGAGGCGTAATACAAGCAATGATTATTTATACAATAACAAGTAACTGAAAAGGAATTGAAAGGAAAATACTTTTAACATGATGATGCCTAAAATATTAATCGTAAACAAAACAACAAACATACTTTTAAACTATGAAATAAATTTTTTTGCAAGTAAACCTAATTAACTTTGAACTAAAAATTTTATTGCAGGTTCTAGCTAGCCTACACCTAAACCCTAGTTTAACCAATGATGCAGTCAGGTTATGTAAAATCAGTTTTCCAGTGCAGCCACCGCATTAATTTGCATCTTGCAATGACAAAAATGATCAAGATCAGAGCCAGTATCCAAAAAAGTGCAGTAGCAACAAAATTTACCTGAGGAGCAGGTGCAATGGCACGACGATCATAGATACCTACCAAAGAACATGCCAGAACAGATTGTGCAGGCTGAATCCCACTTTCATCTTGATACATAGAAATATTTTCTTGAAACTCAACATTTATAAACAACCCATCATCATTCATGCACAATCCTAGGTCTGACGGGAGGGGTTTAATATGTTTCCTGTTTGTAGGCGCATCAACCGAATAGGTTTGGTCGAGCTGACCGGTTATATCTTCATGGTGTTGAAGACCATCAGCTTTATGGAATGGAAACAATAAGCAAGTGCCAGGCAAATTATAGATGCATGCGCATCCGAGTGTAGAAGGCCTAGTTTTGAAAATCCTAGTCCGGGGTTGCTCCTGGGTTTGGTCGAGGGTATGGGGATCTGAATCCACATTAAGTGGAGCCTGAAAATTTTCACCGCCTTGAACAAACTCCAGACCTTTGATCGGAGTGCTTCCCAACTTTGATGGTTGGGCGAGGTTAACAGGCGAATGGATGGCACCATGCATTATGGTGAGTTGCAAAATGTCAGTGGGCTTTGTATCAATTTGGTCAAATGTTTGCGCGCTGAATGATTGATAGATCGATATATCAGATTCTTTAGATTTTCCAAGGTAGGGTGGATTTACCGCGGTTATGCTGGGAGGAGCGTGGTATTTGGGGATCGTCATCTCAGAAACGGTTGGCAGAAGCTGAAGCGCTTCAACTTTCTGATGGGTACTTGAAACTTCCCAAAGTGCAGCATCGACTGCTGGTGTCTCCATATGGTCGGAAAAAGGATGTGAGTGACAATCCTCAACGATATGATTGAATATGTTTTCAGATAAGGAGTGATCAGTACAACCATCGATGTGGTCGAGTTGGGCACCTGGCATGTCAGGCTCCCCGAGAGTTACCGACTGGGATGGATCCATAAAGAGGACACCTTGAGGTTTCCCAATTAGATAATCACTCCCATGGCTATCTAAAGATTCAGAGTGAGACAGATCATATTTAAAAGATTCATCAATTTTAGACTGTGATTGTGAAACACCACTTGCATGCTTATGATTTTCGCCATTACCAGTATAAGAAAACTCTGAATGTTTAGACAAATTTACTGGTATGGTGGGATCAAGAAACAAACTAGGGAACAATGAACGAAAATATTGAGTCACAGGGGCGTTAACCCTACAAGGATTTTCAACACGTGCATTCAAAGGACACAAAGATCTGGCAGACCTTGTAAGGGAATCAACTTTATGCGGGGTAGGAGTCGATTCATAGTCCGTACGTGAACTAGATTCATCATCCGAATCTGAACCAAATTCATAATCTGAATGTGAACCAAATTCATAATCTGAACGTGAACCAGATTCATAATCCGAATGTGAACTAGATTCATCATCCGAATGCGAACCAGATTCATCATCCGAATGTGAATCTGATTCATCATAATTCGAATGTGAACCAGATTTAGGACTAAGTCCAGGGAGACATCGAGTGGGCTCGGGGTAGGTTTCATGAGCCAAAAGAGATAATGAGCAACTGTGGTGTTCAGATTCGACATGGTACGTGAAAGACTCAAAGTCAATACAACCATTGACTTGCGGATTGTCATAGGGAACACTAGGCTCAGGTCAGGTTGCTAACTGAAATGGTTCAAGGGAAACGAGAATCGCATACGCGAACTGTTCTCTTAACAACCTCCAATCGACATCCTTTTCAGGGAACTCAAAACAATAATGAACGAATCTGATCGAGAACTCATCTAAATATTCCTGAGGTTCCATTCTGATGTCATTTATCTTTAGTAAAATGTTATGAAAATCATACCTGTGAAAAGCTTGTTGTAATTCACTGGCGAGTTGTTTAAATGAATGGATGGAAGATTCCGGCAAAGTGTAGCACCATTGATTAGCACGACCTTCGAGGCTGAGGAAGAAAAGCAAACAAAACAAACCCTCATCGTCAATTTCATAGCACTCACCAAAGTCACAAAAATCTGAACAGTGTTGGGTTATGGATACCCCATTTTCACCATCAAATTTTAACTGGGCCAAGTGATACATAAGTTCATCGCAGATGTAGTATCCAGGCTCATAAAACTCCGACAAACATCTTGGGAGAATGATTTGGGAACGAGCCATTACAGTTATGAGATTAACTGTAGGCTCTAAGGGCTCAGCTTGTCATCTGGCCCCCCCTTTTTGTTAAACATCTGGTCGGAGGTTCGAGCCCTCCTTCTAGCACCAAATTTGTTGACGGGAAAATTTTTCCGGCCAACAGTAGGGGATCTCCCCGGTAAAAAGTCCCAATTAGACCTTAAACCGTTTGGAGTAGGGATCCCATCTGGGGTGTGGGTCCGGCTACCGCTTAAGACACCTTCCCTTCTGGTCTCAAAAGAACCTGATTAAACCTGTGGACACACACTTATTCATAGGATACGAAATACATGACTGATGCATGGAACATGTCTACAACACTATGCGTAGCAAGAGAATGAATAAAACACATACGCCTGAAGAGATGCAGTTAACGACACGTCTTGGGGTCATGCTTGCAAGGTATCTTACCACAGAAGAAATAGTTCTTAATGGCAAGATTCCTTCTTACTTCTGAAAGATAAAATGAAATGCTAATAGACAAAGGTATTAACATTAATTTAGAAAGCGATAAAACTGAACATCATTAACACAAGCATAGATAAACATGATGCATAAATGATATTATTAGAAATGCAGTTTCATTAATCATAGGATGTTCTGAAACTGTTCAAGAAATACACATAGTGTTTTCACAGCAAAATACATCATCCGACAAAGGGGTTTTAGCAAGTATTCATATTCATATGCCTAAGAATATGGTCTTTCAATACAATACAACGTAGCTCTTGAGTCTTTCAAAAAGAAAATCCCCTTTACAAGCTCCCGAAGGAGTATTTATAAAAAAAAAACCTGCCCTTTGGGCTTCCTTGACCTTTCATCTTCCTGACCGTTGGGCCGCCTTGCGACCCAGTCCTTTTGCGACCTGCGACTTGAGCTGTTGTTGCTGCTATCTGACTGGGTCATGGGGTCATAAGTTGTAAGAAAATGAGAGTTTGCGACCTTGCGACCTTGCGACTAGGTCGCTGGGTCGCAGGGTCACAGATCGTGAAAACAGGTGGATCTGTGACCTTGCGACTAGGTCGTTGGGTCGCGGGGTCGTAAAACAGAGGGAAACTGACGGAATGCGACCTTGCGACCTTGCAACTAGGTCGCTGGGTTACGAGGTCGCAAAAAGTGGCAAAACCAAGGATATGCGACCTTGCGATCCTGTGACTAGGTCGCTGGGTCGTAGGGTCACGGATCGTGAAAACAGGTGTATTTGCAACCTTGCGACCTTGCGACTAAGTCGTTGGGTCGCGGGGTCGCGGCTCGTGGAAAATATGAAAATGTGACCTCCGGCAGATCAGTGAGTTCTCTGAAGTTTTGCCAGCATCTACTTGCTTTGAACATGTCCCCTTGTTTGCTGGGGAAAACCTTGGCTCTTATGTGTCAACAGAGTGGTTCCTCCTGCAATAAAAATAACACAGGTCACATATCTTCATGATGGAATAATAATAATTCTAAGGGCATTTTAATTTGCGAAAGAAGAAACAATGAATTTAGACCCCTGTGTGGTCAAGACTTTGTCATCAGAGATAATGGCATGTGTAGGCCTTCTCTGTGCCCTTTATCTGATAGCATCGTCATCTTCCCCACGCTCAAGGTTCTCTTTAAGTCTCGGATTAAATTGCTTGATAGGCACGAGTTTTTTCATTCACGTTCTCAGCGTTTGCCACAGGTATTTATGCTCATCGTTTTTTCATTCATCAGAGGAGCAGTACTTGTCACCTTCTATTGGAGAATCTCGAGTATCTGGACTGAGGAGGACTGGTCAGGTACAATGATCTAGGCAAGGCTTATAACAGTCTTATACACTAGGGCTGGTCAGTTAGGACCATTAAATCATAGCTAGCCCCAAAAAGCTTTCCTTCGCGCGGCTGCAGAACCACCATATTAAGATCTCACCCCTGGGCTAGCTGTTATATAACATCCGTTAATAACCCTGCAGAATGACATCCACCTGCACAATTACTTCTGTTTTATGATGCTCCCATTTGCTAAAGGGACCAAGCGACAAACTGAAAGCAGCCCTGCTCCGATTCTAGATCAGTGATGAGGAAGGAAGACATCTCAGCTTCCCAAATATCCCAACGACAGTGTCATTCGTGATCTAGCATTAACTATCAAATGGGTTCTTCCAAGATTCGGTGGCGTGCTACTGCTTCTAGGTAACAACGCATTTTCCAGTGCAGCTCTCCCCCCAGGACCGCCATAAAACAGTCTTCTGTACATAGTTTCCGGCATTCAGCCTCTAATGTTTGAAAACCTTTGCTTCAATCATTGTTCTCATGGACCTGCAATTGAAAACACTGCAAACAGTCTCGAATCGATCTATGTGGAATGCAATATCCGGTTTCATTGCCTCTGGAAATAGTAACAGCAAGCGCCTTAGGGATCATCCGAAATGAGCTCTGGGAAGATAGCTGAGCGCCATCGAGAAATTAGCTTCCACGCGTATGTAACAACAATGCCTTTCTAAAATGGGACCAGCGCAGCAGATTTGACAAGATATTCTCTCCCAGAATATCGCCGTCGAGGCTACAGAGATTGGCTTTTTTTTATCTGTTCTTTTGACAAACGCATCATGCCCTTTAAAGCGCTGGATTTTCGATGCATGACACGCATAATATCTGAATCTTCTTTCAGCAGGGTATCCTTATACGTTTACTAGAAACGCGCGGTCCCTTTATGACGGTCGCCATGCAGATTTTGAAATCGTCGCGTTGAAAACTCATCCATGCGATGTATTTTCACGACGTTGCAGTGGGATTTTTGACGAAACAGGTGTGTTTTTGAGCGCGTATTGGTGGGTGTTTTACCGGCCTCCAAACCATAACTTCGGCATGGTTGGTTTCACACACCATTTTACAATACTGCTGTTAGTTTAATTGTTATTACACTACAGACATCGGACATGCGATCGTGGTTTTATTATAACCCTCTGCCCATATTTCAAATATAACTTTAGATCATTAAACATGTGCTCCAGCAACTAAAAAAAAATGCAACCTCCGCGCATATAAGCCATCGCGCCCACGTGTAGTTCTGAATGCTAAAGCAACGAATTCTTTTACAGAATTTTTTAACGTGTGCTCCAAGCTTTTACCGAAAGTTGAAAACTATCTCCAAACCTTGTCTTTAAACAGATGCTTTGGTTAATATAATCCATCTACTCCGAAGGATAAACTCTGAAATATTTTGTTGTAAGTTTGTCCATTCATTGTCTGCATTGAATCGTCAGGTTGACCGCCAATATGCCTGCCCCACGTGGATCGAAACCGCACTATTAAACTGTTTACAACTATGGTAACACGACATTCACATATGTCTGCTCGGCGCCTTATATAGTTGTAAATTTATATGTGAGTTGCACCGCATAAAACGTGGTTGTAACGTGCCGTGGTAGTAATAACACTTTGCTCCATGCAACGTGAATATTGCATGTTTGGCTGCATGCACAACTTCGGACCATTGAATACATATATATATTTGCTTTCAAATATTTACCATAGGCAGAACAAGTGCCTTCGACCTTTACGCCCATGGGTAACGCACCATTACAATGCTTGCTCCACGCAAATTGTGACCAAACAGTATATATTTGTTTTCACGAATAAAACTTGACCATTAGGAATGGCTACGTCGAGTGATAATGCATTTTCATATAATCTTGACCCGCTTTTTAGCTGTAACGTTGACCATCATATATATATGACTGCTCGGCGCTCATGTCATGTTTATATGATATCATCCTTTGGTCTTAAAAGCCCATGTTGTTTCGCACCCTTTGAAACATGTTTAAGAATATGCAATTCACACTCCAACCTTGGATCACCCAATGTAACTATTTACTCAAAACCATCGAACTTTGCACTCATTTCAACATGCCATGGTTATCATAATATGTCACGCACTCCGCGCCATGTTCTACACCAAGCCTTTTAACACAAGTTGAACAACTTGGCATAAACACATTCGAGCCCAATAGTAATGTTCTTCATATAGTTTTATATGATTTTGATCTCCCATATGGTTTGGAAACCATATGTATTCGCGCTTTAACTCAATGTGTTAAAAATGTCACCTTGGTCCATGGATTCGAAACCACCTGAATTCTGCCTTGGTTTAATTGTACTAAACCATAACTTTGGTCCACACATTGGCGCCTGCCTTGTAGCTTGGGGTCTGACAACAACTTGCTTGTCAAAGGTACATTTAGATATTTGAAATTTGCGCCAACACTATTAATGCACCCATTCCTGAACAATCATCTCTACCTCTGTACTTTGATTGATGAGGAGGTACTGAAAGGAGCAAATTCAAACTGAATCACCAAATTGACAGTGATGACCTCTTCGATGCTTATCAAGATGCATTTCAAACTCGTGAACCACTTCATTCAACTGCGGAAGATAGAAGAAACCCCTTTTGCTGCGTCATTGTCTTGCCAACATCAAAATGTGCATTCTTGAGATGGCACCTCCGTTAATGACGCGAGAAACCCTTATCTTTTAATATCAACGGCGTTATCATAATATTTTCCTGGTGCCCAGTGCCTCCTTGTTTCTTTGAGTGAATGAACACATGACACATCATCATCCCTCTAAACATGTTAACTTGCTCTTTCACCACACTTGTGGGTGCATCCTTGTTATTGAGCTTAATCTTATTCCCTTAGTGCCATGACAATCATTGATGAGTTTATTTGTCGGGGATTGACCTGCATAAACACATCACATTAATTAGTTCATAGTTATTCTTCGCGAAAGGTGTCCCTAGATAAAACATACGAGACCAATGAGCATAAGAGAGGTATTCAAACAACTTGCTTAATGACCCATGGCGAGGGAGCTATTAATGATTGATACAAGACAGGTTTCTATTCAAACATATGCATGTCAATCTTATTACATATGGCGCGACTGCGACAAGAGTGTTCAGGCGCACGCTGGATGATCCTCCCCACATATGGCATGATTGCAATAAGGACATCTGATCATGATGGCGAGACAAGTCATGAGGGGTTGGGGATAGGTCATTGGGATGTAGTCGATGCAGATCAGGTTAAAGACTCCAACGCCTAAGCGAGCAGAGGGGGAACCCGAAATTTCAAATATACCCAAAATTTTGGGTGGTGTTGTAGCGGCTACAATAGGTTAGGTTAAGGGTAAAGTTAAGGTTAGGGTTAGGTTAAGGTTAAGGTTAAGGTTAGTTTAACGGTAAAGTTAAGGTTAGGGTTAGGTTAAGGTTAAGGTTATGGTTAGGCTAAGGTTAAGGTTAAGTTTAAAGGTAAAGTTAAGGTTAAGATTATGTTAAGGTTAAGGTTAAGTTTAAGGTTAGGTTAAGGGTAAAGTCAAGGTTAAGGAAAAGTTAAGGTTAAGGTTAGCTTAATAAGGTTAAGGTTAAGGTTAGGGTAAGGTTAGGGTAAAGGGTCAGGTTAAGGTTAAGGTTAAGGGTTTGGTCAAGGTTAGGGTTAGGTTATAGTTAAGGTCAAGGTAAGGTTAAGGTTAATGTTGCGAGTTCAGTCAGGTTAAGGTTAACGTTAAGTGTAAGGTAAGGTTAAGGGTAAAGTTAAGGTTAAGGTTAAGGTTACGGGTTTAGTATAGTTACGGTAAGGTTAAGGTTACGTTAAGGGTAAATTTAAGGTTACGGTTATGGTTATAGTTAGGTTCAGGTTTAGGTTAAGTTTTAGGTTAGGGTTAAGGTTAGGGGAAGGTTAAGGTTAAACTTAATGTTAGCGTTAAGGTTAAGGTTAGCGGTTTAGTCAAGTTAAGGTTAAGGTTAGGTAAAGGTTAAGGTTATGAGAATGTTAAGGTTAAGTTAAGGTTAATTTTAATGTTATTGTTAAGGTTAGGGTTAGGTTATAGTTAAGGTTAAGATTAAGGTTAAGAGTAAACTTAAGGTCAAGGTTAAGGTTAAGGGTTTGGTCAAGGTTAGCGTTAGGTTATAGTTAAGATCAAGGTTAAGGTTAAGGTTAAGGTAAGGTTAAGATAAGGTAAAGGATAAGGTTAAGGTTAACGTTAGGTTAAGGTTATGGTTAATGTAAGGTTAAGGCTAAAGTAAAGGTTAAGGTTGGGTTAAGGTTAAGATAAAGTTAACAGGAAGGTTAAGGTCAAGTTAAAGGTTAAGGTTAATGGTAAGGTTAACCTTAACCTAACCTTAAACTTAAACTTGACCTTAACATGACTAAACCTGTAACCTTAACCTTAACCCTAACCTTGACTAAACCCTTAAGTTTAGGTTAAGGGTAAAGTCAAGGTTACGGTTAAGGTTAACCTTAACCCTTAGCTATATCTTACCCTTAACGTTAACCTTCACTTTAACTGTATATTTACCCTTAACTTAACCTTACCTTAACCTTAACCTTAACCTTAAACTTAACCTTAACCTTTAACCTTAACCTAACCTTAACCTTAACATTAACTTAACCCTAACCTCGACATAACCCATAAACTTAACCTTAACATAACCTTAACTTTATCCTTAACCTTGACTTTAACATTAACCTTCCCTTAACCTTAACCTTAACATTAACCTTCTCCTAACCTTAACCTTAGCCTTCACCTTGACTTTAACCTTGAGCTAACATTAACCTTAACCTAACCCTTAACCTTCACCTTAATCTTCACCTTATGGTTAAGGTTATGATAAGGGTAAAGTTAAGGTTATAGGTTTAGTCAGGTTAAGGTTAAGGTTATATTTAAGGTCAAGTTTAAGGTTAAGGTTAGGTTAAATTTAACTTTACCCTTACCTTAACCTTACCCTTAACCTTAACCTTGACCTTACCCTTATGTTATGGTTAGGTTAACCTAAGGGTGATGATAAGGCTAAGGTAAAGGTTTGGTTAAGGTTAAGGTTAAGTTCAAGGTTAAGGTTAAGGTTAGAGGAAGGTTAAGATTAAAGTAAAGCTTAAGGTGGAGGTTAGGTTAAGGTTAAGGTTAGGTTAAGGGTAAAGTTAATGTTAAAGTCAGGTTAAGGTTAACCTTAACCCTTAACCGTATCTTACCATTAACATTAACCTTAACCTTAACTTTACCCTTAACTTAACCTTACCTTAACCTTAACCTAACATTAACCTTAAACTTAACCTTAAACTTTATTCTTAACCTAACCTTAACCCCAACATTAACTTAACCCTAACCTTGACATAACCCTTAACCTTAACCTTAACATAACCTTAACCTTGACCTTGACCTTGACCTTGACCTTAACCTTGACCTTAACTTCAACCTTCCCCTTAACCTTAACATAACCTTAACCTTAACCTTGACCTTAACTTTAACCTTAACCTTGACCTTAACCTTAACCTTAACCTTAACCTTCCCCTAACCTTAACCTTAACCTTATCCTTAACCTTCCCCTAACCTTAACCTTAACTTTGATCTTGAATTTAACCTTGAGCTAACCTTAACCTTAACCTAAAATTAACCTTAACCTTACCATTAACCTTCACCATAACCTTAACCTTAACCTTAAGGTTAAGGTTATGGTAAGGGTAATGTTAATGTTACAGGTTTAGTTAGGTTAAGTTTAAGGCTATAGCTAAGGTCAAGTTTAAGGTTAAGGTTAATCTTACCCTTACCTTAACCTTAACCTTGAACTTACCCTTAGTTTAAGGTTAGGTTAACCTAAGGGTAATGTTAACATTAAGGTTAAGGTTAGGTTAACGTTAAGGTCAAGGTTAAGGTTAAGGTTAAGATTAGGTTAAGGGTAAGGTTAAGTTTAAGGTTATGGTTAGGTTATGGGTTGTGAGTATCATTAAGGGTAAAGTTAAGGTTAAGGTTAAGGAAAAGTTCAAGGTTAAGGTTATGTTAAGGGTAAATTCAAGGTTAAGGTTAAGATTAGGTTAAGGGTACAGTTAAGGTTAAGGTTAAGGTGAAGGTTAAGGGTAATGTTAAGACTAAAGTTAAGGTTAAGGTTAAGGTGAGGGTAAAGTTAAGGTTATTTTATAGTTAAGGTCAAGGTTAAGGTTAGGTTATGGTGAAGGTTAAGGTGAAGGGTAAGGGTAAGGTTAAGGTTAAGGTTAAGGTTAAACCTGTAACCTTAACCTCACCTTAACCTTGACTTAACCCTTAACATTACCTTAACCTTAATTATAACCTAACCCTAACCTTGAATTTAACTTGACCCTTAACCTTAACCTTAACCGTAAACTTAACCTTCACCTTAAATATAACCTAACCCTAACCTTAACCTTAACTTTAATTTTACCCTTAACCTTCACCTTAACCTTAAATTTACCCATAACCTTAACCTTAACTATAACCTTAACCTTAACCTTAACTTAAAATAACGTTAATCTTAACCTTCCCCTTCCCCTTAACCTTAACCTTGACTTTACCCTAACCTAACCTTAAATTACCCATAACCTAACCCTAAACTTGAGGTTAGGTTAACCTTGACCAAACCCATAACCTTAACCTTATCTTAACCTTAAGCTAACCTTAACCTTAACCTTAACCTAACCATAACCTTACCCTTAACCTAAACCTTAACCTTAACCAAACCCTAACCTTGAACTTAACCTTAACCTTAACCTTAACCTAACCTTGAATTAACTTTAACTTTAAATTTACCCTAACCTTAACCTTAACCTTACCATTAACATTAACCTTAACCTTAACCTTATCATAACCTTAACCTAACCCTAACCTTAACCTTGACTTTACCTTAACCTATCCCTAACCTTGACCTTGACTTGACCTTAACCCCTTAACCTTAACCTTCAGCTTAACCTTAAATTTACCCTTAACTTAACCTTAACCTAACCTTTTCTATAACCTAACCCTAACCTTGACCAAACCCTTAACCTTAACCTTAACCTTAACTATAAACTAACCTTAAATTTTCCTTTAACCTTACCTTAACTATAACCTTAACCTAACCTTAACCTTACCCTTAACATTATCTTAACCTTACCGTAACCATACCCTTAAACTTGTCCTTAACTATAACCTAACCCTAACCTTAACCTTAACCTTAACCTTAACCTAACCCTAACCTTAGGTTAACCTTAACCTTAACCTTAGTCTAACCATAACCTTAACCCTAACCTTAACCTTAAGGTTAAGGGTTTGGTCAAGGTTAGAGTTAGGTTAGGTTAAGGGTAAAGTCAAGGTTAAGGTTAAGGGTTTGGTCAAGGTTAGGGTCAGGTTAAGGTTAAGATTAACCTAAATTCAAGGTTAGGTTAAGGTTAAGATTAAGGGTTTAGTCAAGCTTAGGGTTAGGTTATAGTTAAGGTTAAAGTAAGGTTAAGGGTAAAGTTAAGATTAAGGGTTTGGTCAAGATTAGGGTTAAGTTAAGGTTAAGGTTAGGTTAAGGGTAAGGAAAGGTTAAGGTTAATGTTAAGGTTAGGTTAAGGTTAAGGTTAGGGTTAGGTTATAGTTAACCTAATCTTAACCTTAACATTAACCTTAACCTAACCTTAACTTTAACCAAACCCTTAACATTAACCTTAACCTAACCTTAACTATAACCTAACCCTAACCTTAACCTAACCTTAACCTAACCCTAACCTTGACCAAACCTTACCCTTAAGGTCAAGGTTAAGGTTAGGTAAAGGTTAAGGTTAATGTTATTGTTATGGGAAGGGTTAAGGTTAAGGTTAGGTTAAGGGTTTGTTCAAGGGTTAGTGTTAGGTTATAGTGAAGGTTAAGGTTAAGTTAAGTGTAAAGTCAAGGCATAACCATTAACCTTAACCTTACTCTTAACCTTCACCTTAACCTTAACCTTGAATTTACCCTTACCCTAACCTTAACCTTAACTATAACTTAACCCTAGCGTTGACCTTAACTCTTAACCTTGACCTTAACCTTAAGCTTAACTTTGACCTAACCATGACCTTAACCTTATCTTAACCTTAACCTTAATTTTCCCTAAGCCCTTAACCTTAACCTAGCTTAACATTAACCTTAAACTTAAACTTAGGGTTAGGTTATAGTTAAGGGGAAAGGTTAAATAGGTTAAGGTTGAGGTTAGGTTTAGTAGGTTGAGGGTTAAGTCAGTTAGTTAGGTTAAGGTTAAGGGTTTGGTCAAGGTTTAGGGTTAGGTTATAGTTAAGGTTAAGTAAAGGTTAAGGTGTAAGGTTAAGATCAAGGATAAGGGTTTGGTCAAGGGTTAGTGTTAGGGTTATAGTGAAGGTTAATGTTAAGATAAAGGTAAAGTCAAGGTTAGGGGTTAAATTTAAGGTTACGGATAAGGGTAAGGTCAAGGTTAATGTTGACTTTGATCTTAACCTTAATCTTCACCTATAACCTTAACCTTAACCTAAACCTTAACATTAACCTTAAACTTTAACTATAACCCAACCTATCCTTAACCTTAACTATAACCTAACCCTAACTTTGACCAAACCCTTAACCTTAACCTTAACCTTAACTTTAACCTTAACTTAACCTTCACCTTAACCTTAACCTTCCCATAACCATAACCTTAACCTTAACCTTAACCTAACCTTAACCTTAACCTTAACTATAACCTAACCCTAACCTTACCCCTAACCATAACCTTAACTATAACCTCACCCTTAACCTTAACCTTACCCTTAACCTTAACCTTAACCTTTAACTATAACCTAACTCTAACCTTGACATTAACTATAACCTAACCCTAACCTTGACCAAACCCTTAACCTTAACCTTAACATTAACCTTAACCTTAACATAATGATAACCTTAACCTTAACCTTCATCCCTAACCTTAACCTTAACCTTCACCTTAACCTTTAGCTTGACTTGACCCTTAACATAACCCCTGAACCCCCTTAACCTTAACCTTAACCTTCCCATAACCATAACCTTAACCTTGAATTTACCCTTAACCTAACCTTAACATTAACCATAACCTAACCCTAACCTTGACCAAACCTTAACCTTAACCTTAACCTTAACCTTAACCTTCACTAAACCCTTAAACCTAACCTTAAGCTTAGGCTTAACCTTAACCTTACCCCTAACCATAAGCTTAAACTTAACCTTCCCATAACTCATAACCTTAACCTTAACCCTAACTCAACCTTAACCCCTATCCATAACTCTAACATTAAACTTAAAGGTTAAGCTAACCCTTAATCTTAACATACTTTAGCTTAACCTTAACCTTAACTTTGGTTAGGTTAAATTCAAGGTTAAGGTTATGTTAAGGGTAAAGTCAAGGTTAAGGGTTAGGGTTAGGTTATAGTTAAGGTTTAGGTTAAAGGTTAAGGTTAAGGTTAAAGGTAAGGTTAAGGGTTAAGGTTAGTTAAGGTTAAGGTTAAGATTAGCGTTAAAGTTAAGGTTAAGGGTTAGGTTAAGGTTAAGGTAAGGTTAAGGTTACAGCGTAAAGTTTAGGCTAGGTTAAGGTTAAGTGGGTTATGGTCAAGCTTAGGGTTAGGTTATAGTTAAGGTCAAGGTTAAGGTTATGGTTAAGGTAAGGTTAAGATAAGGTTAAGGGTAAGGTTAATGTTAAGGTTAGGTTAATGTTATGGTTGAGGTTAGGTTAAGGTTAAGTTAAGGGTAAAGTAAAGGTTAGGGTTAGGTTAAGGTTAAGGTTATGGGTAAAGGTTAAGGTTTTGTGGTTAAGATTAAGGTTAATGTTAAGGGTTTGGTCGAGGTAAGGGTTAGGTTATACTTAAGGTCAAGGTTATGGGAAGGTTAAGGTTAAGGTTAAGGTTATGGGAAGGTTAAAGTTAAGGTGAAGGTTTCATCAAGGTTAGGGATTAGGTTATATTTAAGGTTAGGGTTAAGGTTAAGGTTATGGTTTTATTTCAGGTTAAGGTTAAGGTTAAGGGTAAAGATAAGCTTAAGTTTAAGGTTAAGGTTAAGGTTAAGGTAAGGTTAAGTTCAAGGTCAAGTTTGAGGTTAAGGTTAAGTTAGGGTAAATTCAAGGTTAAGAGTTAGGTTTAAGGTTAAGGTTAAGAGTTTAAGGTTTCAAGGTTAAGGTTAGGTTTGAGGTTAGAGTTAAGGGTTGGGTTAAGGTTAGGTTAAGGTTAGGTTAAGGTTATGGTTAGGGTAATGTTAAGGTTATGGTTAGGGTAAGGTTATGGTTAAGGTTATGGTTAAGGTAAGGTTTAAGGTTAAGGTTAAGGGTTTAGTTAAGGTTAAGGTTATGTTAAGTTTAAAGTTTAATGTTAAGGGTATGGTCAAGGTTAGGGTTAGGTTATATTTAAGGTCAATGATAAGGTTATGGTTAAGGTAAGGTTAAGATAAGGCTAAGGGGAGGGCTAGGGTTAAGGTATAAGGTAATGTTAAGGGTAAAGTTAAGGTTAAGGTGAGGTAGGTTAGCGCAGCTTAAGATAAGGTTAAGTTTAGGTTAGTTTAAGGTTAAGGTTACGGGTCTTAACATTAACTTTCACTACAACCTAACATTAAACATTAACCTTAACCTTAACCTAAACCTAAACCTTAACCTTGACCTTAACTATAACCTAACCCAAACCTTGACCATAATCTTAACCTAACCTTAAACTTAACTTTACCCTTAACCCTAACCCTAACCATAACCTTTACCTTAACGTGACCTTAACCTTAACCTTTACCTTATCATAACCTTAACCTGACTAAACCCATAACTTGAACATTAAACTAACCATAACTTTAATTTTACCACTTAACTCTAACCTTAACCATAGCCTTTACCTTAACATAACCTTAACCTTACCCTTACCTTAAACTTACCCTTAACCTTAATTTTTACCTTAACCTTGAATTTACCCTTTAACTTAACCTTAACCTTAACCTTAACCTAACGATAACCTTACCTATAATCTAACTTAACCTTAACTTTGACCTTGACCTTAACCTTAACTTTAACATTTACCCTAACCTTATAGCGTTTAGTTTAGGTTAATTTTACGTGAGTTAAGGTTAAGGTTAGGTTAGGGTTAAGGGTAAAGTTAACGTTAAGGTTAAGCTTATTGTTAAACTTAAGTTTAGGTTAAGGTTAAGGTTAAGGTTAGATTAAGGGTAAGATAAGTTTAAGTTTAGGTTAAGGTCAAGATAAAGGTTAATGTTAAGGTTTAAGGAAAAGGTTAAGGGTAAAGTTAAGGTCAAGGTGATGGGTTAGGTTATAGTTAAGGTTAAGGTTAGGTTAAGGGTAAAGTCAAGAGTTAAGGTTAAGGGTAAGGTTAAGGTTTAGGGTTACAAGTTTAGTCAGGTTAAGGTTAAGTTTAAGGGTAAGGGTTAAGGGTAAGGGTAAGGTTAAGGTTAAGGTCAAAGGTCAAGGTCAAGGTCAAGGTTAATTTAGGTTAAGGGTAAGGTTATAGTTAGGTTAAGGTTAAGGTTAAGGTTATAGATTTAGTTAGGTTAAGGTTAAGATTAAGGTTATGGGTTTAGTCAAGTTAAGGTTAAGATTAAGGGTTTGGTCAAGGTTAGAGTTATGGTTAAGGTTAAGGTTAAGGTTAAGGTTAAGGTAAGGTTATACAGGGTTTAGTCAGTTAAGGTTAAGGTTAAATTTAGGTTAGGTAAGGTTAATGTTACAGGTTTAGTCAAGGTTAAGGTTAAGGTTATGGTTAAGTATAGTGAAGGTTAAGGTTAAGAGTTAAGGTTACAGTTAAGGTTATGGTTAAAGATAAGGTTAGGTTAAGGTTAAGGTTAAGGTGTTAAGGTTAAGATAAGGTTAGGTTAAGGTTAAGATAAGGTTAAAAGTAAGGTTAAATTAAATTTACCCTTAAGGTTAAGGTTACGTTAAGGGTAAAGTCAAGGTTAAGGTTAGGTTAAGGTAAAGATAAGGTTAAGGTTAAGTTTATGCTAAGGGTAAATTTAAGGTTAAGGTTATGGTTATGGGAGAGGTTAAGGTTAAGGTTAACTTTAAGGGTCAATGTTAATGTTAAGTTAAGGTTAAGGTAAGGTATGGAGGTTAAGGTTATCGTAAGGTTAAGGGTTTAGGTCAAGGTCAAGGTTAATGTTAGGTTAAGGGTAAGGTTAAGGTTAAGGGTTAAGTTAGGGTTAAGGTTAGGTGCTTAAAGTTAAGGTTAAGGTTAAGTAAGGTTAAGGTTAAGGTAAGATTAAGGTTAGGGTAAGGGTTAAGGTTAAGGTTAAAGTTAAAGCTAGGTTAAGGTAAAGGTAAGGTTAAGGTTAAGGTCAAGGTTAAGTTATAGTTAAGGTCAAGGTTAAGGTTAGGTTATAGTGAAGGTTAAGGTTAAGAGGTGAAGCGTTAATGGTAAGGCTAAAGGTTAAGACCCAGTAACCTTAACCTTCACCCTTAACCTTAACCTTCACCTTGCTAAACACTTAACCTTAACCTATAATCTTTAACCTTGACTTTAACCTTAACCTAACCTTAACCTTAACTATAACCTAACCCTAACCTTAACCCTAACTTACCCTTAACCTTAACTGTAACCTAACTCTAAACTTACTCTAACCATAACTATAACCTTAACCTAACTTAACCCTTAACTTTGACGACCTTAACTTTAACCTTAACTACCCTATAACTTTAACCTTAACTTTACCCTTAACCTTAAATTACCCTTAACCTTAACCCTAACCTTACCCTTAACCTTATCCTAACCTTAACCTTGACTCTTAACTCTTACCCTACTAACCTTCACCTTAACCTTAACATTTACCCTTAACCTAACCTTAACCTTAACCTTCACCTTAACCTCAAATAAACTAGTAACCTTAACCTAACCTTAAACTTTAACCTTAACATTAACCTTCCCATAACCTTAACCTTAACCTATAACCTAACCTTAACCTTGACCTTTAACTATAACCTAACCCATCACCTTGACCAAACCCTTAACATTAACCTTAACATTGACCTTAACCTTAACCTTAACCTTACCCTTAACCTTAAACTTAACCTTGACCTTAACTATAAACTAACCCTAACCTTAGCTAAACCTTAACCTTGACCAAAACCCTTAACGTAACCTTAACCTTGACCTTACCCTTAACGTAACCTTAACCTTGACCTTGACCTTATCCTTAACATTAACCTTAACCTTAACCTTAACCTCACTAAACCCGTAACAATAACCTTAACCTTATGCTTACCCTTAACCTTAAACTTAACCTTGACCTTAACTATAACCTAACCCTTTCGTCGTAGATGCGATGCGATAAAGCCAAAAGCACCTTTATAACAAAAGCACCTTTTCACGTGATGCGATGCGATAAAGCCAAAAGCACGAAACTTCCAAAAGTTGTTAAAAACGGGGATATTACGATTAATTCATATTAAAAGCCTTATCTTTCTAATAGAGATTCACCTGCGCTCAACCGCCAAAACGTCCAAGGCACGCTAAACAAATCATTCCACCAATAAACGACGTGATGGACATTTAAAAGATTGACAGGTTTTTACGGCCATTTAATGAAATAGTAAGTCTAAAATCTTTTCACGGATTGGATCCACAACCACCTTAAGTTAATTCTTCATCATGCATTAATCAATATATATCGCTCGTATTTGGTTTTCTCGCCAATTCTCCGTGTTACGCTTATTTTTACTCCCCGTGCGAGCAATTCTTCCAAGCTAATAGATGCAAGCAAAATGGGGAGGAAGTCCAAGAAAACCGCAAAGCGCTTCGCTTCGCGCACCATAAAACAAGCCATCACCGATCCGAGAAATAAAAAAAGAAAGGATTGATATCCGATACTACATGTTCGTGTCTCAGCAAAACTTCTGGGCAAAGTACCTATAATTTGATAGAAGTCAAGAACCCGAGACAGTGCACGACAGCCACGGTAGATACGACTCAAAAATCTGAAGGTACTTTAAAGGACTTAGCCGACTCTTTCCTTCATCTGGACAGTGTACGGAACAAATTTCTCCCATATACGGATGTAGTAAGGTGGGCAATTGAGGAACTCCCAATCAGCGCAGCGACCCTCGTACGCGCAGATGGGAGAATCTTCGACTCATTTCACAGGTAATGATTTGAGGCAAATGTATCATTTGCTCCGAGCCGTAGAAGAAGTACTACAGCATATTTCGGAGAAATTCATGAGAAAGCGAAAACCGAATCCGAACCCATTCGGAATTGGAGGCGTGAATCCGGCAAAACACAAGCATAAATCTTCCGTGTATATATATGTTGATTCTCTATGTTCTCCTTATTGTTATGGCCGGGATCATGATGTAGATTATGGGGTTTGCACGACTCCTCTAATTTAACTATAGAAATGGTTCCTTTGATAGAGGCAGTGGTAATAGTGAAATTATGGATTGGGGAACTACACTGTCCGATAAGTTTGCCACCGCGCTATTGATTTCAGAAACAAGACTCGCATTACCGAAAGGCTTATTCCACCATTCTACTACAACGCTTATATCCTGGACACCCCGTGTTTTAATTCGAATTTCCCGTGCTCGGGTCGGAGGTGGACTCCACAAGACCCCCATGCCCATTCACATATGCATCGAAATTGTGGAAAACCTCCCATAGGCACCATTTATACCAAATCCGCAATGGCTTCATGTTACCCATTCATTACTCTATTTTTGATAAACTCCGCTCCCAAGATTTCCTACCAAGCAGGGATTGATTTAACTCAGCTTACGGGAGATGGTTTTCGCGAGGAAAAATTTACTTATATAAGAATTTTCGGCAGCCAAGCCAAACCTCATGTTCTTCCTTTGTACATACCGATAAAACTCCGGAAAGGGAGATAGCCTATCGCATTATTTCCGAGGGCGTTACACAAACTCTAAAGAAAAAATAAGAAGCGCGTCCGGCCCTCTTTTTCCTCTTAGATGTGGTGTCTACACCTTGAATGATCTCAAACATGCAGAGAAAAGAAGCTACAAAGATGAAATCATTAACTCTAGCAACTCTCCCTAATAGGCAATTTGATCCCGACAAAGTTGCCTATAATGCCCTTGAACAAAGCCAAATTGGCAAAGTTTGATCATAAAGAAGATATGTTTGATGATCTCTGCTCTCACAAACCGAGTCAATGTCCCAAGTTAGATCGTTGGCCGTAATGAAATATCAAGATGAAGGGTTAGTTGAATTCAAATCGTACTTAGAGAACGAGAGGTTGCAAACTCGCCCCTAGATCCGTCAGCAACAAGCCCAGCGGCCAGGATCAAGCGAGCCCGAACAGACGACATACTAAGGAACCTCCGGTTATAACAAAAGAACAGGAGAAAGTGCAAGAGGAAACCCCGCGACGAAAGAGCGAGAACAGAGCACCATAAAGGTAAATCAAGATACTCAAATTGATCCCAAATTGCTCCGGGGAATGGCAAGAATTCGATTCAATTATCAACAATCCCGAGGGTTCAAAGGAAGCCCAAACATCAAGAGTAGAAGACACATCGGAGACCATTTCAAAAACAAGTTCCGTGAAACCAGCGCCTACCCGCTATAAAGGAGTAGAGATAATCCCAAAGGATCCCTCCGATCAAATTATTTTGCAGATAGAAGAAATTCTCCCTTGGATGTCTTCTATGTCCCGAAACACAAAGCCGTGGTAAAAACGACAAAGGAAGAGGAGAAGAACGGTCGTCTTCCCTATTTCCGAACAAACAAGGACAGCAATATAGTTTCGGAAGGAGGAATTTGACCCCCTCCTGACGACCTAACAAAACTATCACAATTCTACCGGAGCCTATTCGGCGCAACAATAAATAAGGCATCGAGAGGTGAGTCTTTTATTAAAAACAAAAGACCAGGAGATTTTCTCATTACAAGCACAATTATCGGAAGCACTACAGAAGACAGAAAGCGGCGGGAACTGCAATTGTTAACACAACAGCAAACCAATAATCAATTAACTCAACAATTGCGGGAGGAAAAGCGGAGGATTGATCGAGTGCGATTCCGAAGTAGAAAGAGTTATCGTAGGCATTGGTACAACTCGCAGACACCAATGAACAATGTCAAGATAAAAGATGAGCAGATTTCTCAACTATCACCTGACGTTTTGAGAAAACAAAGAATCTTCCACAGGTGTAGTCGAATTCGCGTGTATGACGTGCAAATAAACAAAGCATTATTAACACGTATAAAGTCTGTTATGTCAACAAATCGCCCAGAGCTAACCTTTATGTGACTCAACAACATCCCTAAGTGATAAATCGGTTGATGCTAGAATAGACTTCGAGCAAAAGCCGATGAGACATCAATCAAATTATCTTGAGTGGCAAGGTACCGAGGAAGGACAATTACCTAAATTACCATAGATCCTAGAATCGCATAAAGAGATATTATTTATGGAATGGCAATCCCGATTAATGAAAGCGAGAGGGCAATTTTCGATGCAAATTAACCACAAGTAATTTGGTTGAATTGATTAATGACACTCTCTACTTATCTAACATGATTTCTCAATGTACCCCAGGTAAATTGACATCGGCTAAAACATTGGAACAAGCCATGTTACCCGCTAGCGGGAGAAAATCGGAAGATTAATCGCAGCAATTAACAGATTTGACATGGGACACCTATTGGATGTTCTTAGTCAAACCTTATAACAGAGAGCCGCCCTCAAATGCCTCTCGTATGCAATCGGGTGCATCATTCCCGAAATACAGGATGCCACCTATGATGCCCAACTCAATTCTACCTTAACCGACCACCGAAGTGGAGCCGATGCTTGCAATATGCCACCAGACTAAAGACGACCATGCCCTAAGTGATGAATCATGTCCGTCGGTTGCCAGATTGCCATAGAAGGAGATATTCCGATCAAGTTACACCAACTTAGTAGCATTTTAATTTTGTAGTTTGTTAGTTTAATTTAGTATTTATAGACCCTTTCATGTATTTAGAAAAGGGTAAGTAATTTTTGTATATGATCGAAACCTAAAGTTGCACTACCGTACTCGTGCATATTTTTTTATGAAAAAGCCGGACCAATTTTTTCCAAATTTTGATAACGAAGCTTTTATGTGGATGTGCACTCATCGCCTTTATCTAAAAGTATTTCCGAGTCGGAAGAAGGAATTCAAATTGTGATTGAAGTTGAGAATGATTTGGTAGCTCATATGGTACTATTATCTATGTCTCGAATTTATTCTTTTTATGAAATTTTTGTTTGATTACTTTTGCTATTATTGAATATTTAAATGTGTTTTAACAAAGTAATCTTTATACTTTCCACTATTGGATGTTTACGCTTTGCTATTCTTTCAATCATTTACGTATCGTAATATAAAGATAAGTGTAACAATATCAGTACTTCATTCAACTAATTGAATGAAGTAATTATTATTTAAATGAATATCTTTGTTTATTGAATAGTGTCATCTATATGCCTATTGACAAACACAGATGATCATCAAACGTTGCACTTAAGAATAGAAGCTTCCCGGGATAAAATAGTCATTTATATTTTTGTTTATAGATTAAGTACTTATTCACTATCACTTATTATTAAACCAATCACTCATTCACCCATTTCTATTCTTTATCGGGAAACTGGTCCCATTATATCCAGTCGGAGCCACCATCCCAAACGGAAAAGGAGTTGTTTAAGGTCCGGACCGGGTGGTCATCCCCCAATGTTGTTGCAACGATTTTCGAGGCATCAACACTTACCCTTAACCTTAACCTTCCCAAACCCTTGACCTTGACCTTGACCTTAACCTTAACCTAACTAAACCCATAACCTAATATTAACCTTAGCCTAACTTTAACCTTAAAGTTAACCTAACTATAACCTTATCCATAACCTTAACCTTAACCCTAATCTTAACCATGACTTTAACCTTAACCATGACCTAACCTTGACCTTGACTTTACTCTTAACCATTAGGGTAATAAGGTTAGGTTAAAGGTTCGGGTTAAGGTTAAGGTTAAGGGTCAAGGTTAGGGATAGGTGACTAAGAATAACCTTAACTTTAACCTTAACCATAACCTTAACCTCAACCTAACCTTAACCTTATCTTAACCTTAACTATAACCTAACCTTAACCTTGACATTAACCTTAACCTAACCTTAACCTTAACCTTATCTTACCCTTAACCTTAACCTTAACCTTAACCTTTCCAAACCCTTGAACTTGACCTTAACCTTAACCTTAACCTAGCTAAACCCATAACCTAATATTAACCTTAACCTAACCTTAACCTTAAACTTAACCTAACTATAACCTTACCATTAACCTTAACCTGAACCTAACCTTAACCTTAACCCTAATCTTAACCATAACTTTACCCTTAACCTTATCTTAACCTTAACCTAACCTTAACCTTGAATTTACCTTACCCATAACTTTAACCTTAAGGTTAGGGTTAAGGTTAAAGTTAAGGGTAAGGTTAGGCTAAGGTTATGATAAGGATAATTTTAAGGTTAAGGTTAAGGTTATGGGTAAGGGTTTCATCAAGGTTAAGGTTAGGTTATAGTTAAGGTCAATGTTAAGGTTATGGGAAGGTTAAGGTTAAGGTTTGGTCAAGGTTAGGGTTAGGTTATGTGTAAGGTTAAGTTTAGGTTAAGGTTACGGTTAGGTTAAGCTTAAGATTAGGTTAAAGTTAAGATTAAGGTTAATGTTAAGGGTTTCGTCAAGGTTAGGGTTTGGTTAAGGTTAATTTTTAGGGGTTGGTAAAGGTTAGGGTTAGGTTATAGTTAAGGTCAAGGTTAAGGTTAAGGGTAAGTTTATAGTTAGGTTGAGATTAAGGTTAAGGTTAGGTTATGGTTAAGATAAGGTTAAGGTTAAGGGTTTGGTTACGGTTAGGGTTAGGCTATGGTTAAGGTTAGGTTAAGTTAAGGTTAAGGTCAAGGTTAAGGGTAAGGTTAAAGTTATGTTAAGGTTAAGATTAGGTTAAGTGTAAAGTTAAGGTTAAAGTTAAGGTTAATGTTAGGGTTAAAGTTAGGGGAAGGTTATGGTTAAGGTTTTGGTGAAGGTTGGGGTTAGGTTATAGTTAAGGGTAAGGTTAAGGTTACACGTTGTTGAGTGCATAAAAGGTATCTTTTAACACCTATTTATCTCACATTATTATCAATCTAGGAGTGAATTTTTATTTGAAGAGTGTACTGCCATGTGAGACAACAATTTGGTCTAAGATTAATGTTGTGTAAGATGTAGTACGAGCTGTACAAAAAGTAAAAAAATGCTTGGAAAAAGAAATCTAATTACCAGTAACATATACTCAAATGCTCTTAAAATCTATCTATTCACTCAACAAACATCAATCGAGGATACGTGAGGAACTCATTCCTCTAGAAATTGATGCAATTGAAATCAAACTCGAAACAAGGCAATCAACTGGGAACTTGGAAGCAATAACTAGTGCTCTCTACGCTGACAATCTTGATGTAAATAAATCGAAATGAAATCGAACTTGAACTACTTGCCGATGAAAATAACTAAGTAGAACTTCTTCTAATGACAAGAATTGGAAAGGAACAACAATTCTTAATTCCTATATCCACACAACAACTATAAACTATTTCTCTACAAATCTGAACCTAATGAACTAGAAATGAACAATAAACGGAAATGGAACAACAAACATTAACCGAACAAAAAACATAAACTTAATGAAATTTAAGCAACACATCCTCTTAATACTTCAACCCCCGTCAATGGCCAACACTATGAACAGTTCATTGGAATAAATCATAAATCAATGGAGCAACAACGCTTTATAAAAGATATCAAGATGAATAAGATAGTAAATACGATCCTTGCTAAAGTAGAATAGCAAAGGGCAATTCATTATCATATACATCAAATCCGAATTCAATCCAACAACAATCAAATAACTTCCGTAACCGTAATGAATCTAAATGCAATTATCACACAACATAAATAAAATAATAGAAATATAAACAAGGGATCGATCCACCAGAGTTCCGGCCCTCAACCGGTGAAATGTCGATGGGCTATTGCAGAGCTTGAGAAATGGAACAAGAATGCCTCTTTGTATTAATCAAACATGAACTGACTTTTACATCGCTTACTCTTTGCTCACAAGAGTCAAGGAATTACAATGTTACAAAGGGAATTCAATAATCATCCATTGTCTTCCAATACACAATACATGCTCTCCTTTTATAATCGAAGAGGAGAAATTAAATAGTAAATATGATCTCTCATAACAATATTGGATTGTTACCAACAACTTGATCAACCGTAAAATATATTTCCATCCATCTTTCAACAAGAGCAAGGCGAATTTGGCTTTCTATGTCGAGATTTGAGGACAATCGCAACAACAAATCCGAGAAAATCGTGCTCAAAGAACCCCTGTGTTTATCTCAATGCGAAAGACGAATTTGGGAAAACCATTCTTACAAAAGTTAATTTGGTCCGTTCTAGACCAAAACCCATGTTTTGGATTTTCTAGATTCTTCTTCATTTTCGATCTCAATCGCAAACTCATCACTTCTTATTCCAAGAATTTCGAGTTGAAATATTTGATGATGATTTGGAGATCAAATCTTCAATCCGGAAAATACCTTGGAGGATAAAATATTGAGTGATGTTAAAAAATATATTAATAAACCATCATTGATAAAATTATGCATAATAATCATTAATTTATTAAAAATAAAGAATAATAAATAATATTCATCCATAAGAACATAAATCATTATAAGATGGATTTATATGATAAATTATAATAAATGACATGATAAAGAAGAGTAAAAAAGGACGAAATAAGTGTTAAAAAGTGGTCATATTCACGGCCCAACACACGTTAAGGTTATAGGTTAAGGTTACGTTAAGGTTAAGGTTAAGGTTAAGGTTAATGGTTATCTTAAGGTCAAGGTTAAGGTTAGGGTTGAGTTTAAGGTTACGTTAAGGTTTGGTTAAGGTCAAGGTTAAGGTTAAAGTTAAGGTTAAGTTAAGGTTAAGGTTAAGGTTAAGGTTAAGGTCAAGGTATAGGTTAACCTAAACTTAACCCTTAACCTTACCTTGACCTTGACCTTAACATGAACTTTAACCTTACTAAAATTGTACCCTTAACTTTATCTTAACCCTACCTTAACCATAACCTTAACCTTGACCTTAACTATAAATTGACCCTAATCTTGACCAAACCTTTAACCTTAACCTTAACGTAACCTTAACCTTATCGTAACCTTAAGCTTAACCTTACCCTTAACCTTCACCTTAACCTTAATCTTAACCTGACCTTAACCTAACCTTAACCATAACCTTATCTTTACCCTAAATATAAACTTAACCATAACCTTATCTTTACCCTTACCTTAACCTTAAACTAACCTTAACCTTAACCTAACCCTAATCTTAACCTTAACCTGACCTTAACTATAACGTAACCCTAACCTTGACCGAACCCTTACCCTTAAAGTTAACTTAACCTTAACCTTAAGCTTCCTATAACCATAACCTTAACCTTAACCCTAACCTAACTTAACTTTAACCTTTACCTTGACCTTAACCTTAACCTTACTCTTAACCTTCACCTTTAACTAACCTTAACCTTAACCTTAACCTTAACCTTAACCTTAACCTTCCCCTAACCTTAACCCTAACCTTAACCTTAACTTTACCCTTAACCTAACCTTAACCTTAACCTATCCTTAAACTTAACCTTACCTTATCTTAACCTAACTTAACCTTGACCTTTAACCTTAACCATAACCTTATCTTTACCCTTAACCTTAACCTTCCCGTAACCATAACCTTAACTTTACCCTTAACCTAATCTTAACTTTAAACTAATCTTAACCTTGACCATAACTATAAACTAACCCTAAAATTAACCTTAACTAAAACCTAACCCTAACCTTGACCAAACCCTTAAGTTTAATATTAACCTTAATCTTAACCTTACCCCCTTAACCTAACCATAATTTTGACCAAACCCTTAACCTTAACCTTAACCTTAACTTTACCCTAACCTTAACCTTAATCTTAACCTTAACTATAACTTAACCTTAACGTTGACCTTAACTATAACCTAACCATAACGTTGACCAAACCCTTATCCTTAACATTAACCTTACCCCCTTAACCTAACCCTAACCTTGACCAAACCCTTAACCTTAACCTTTACCTTAACCTAACCTTAGCCTTAACTTTAAATTTACCCTAACCTTAACCTTAAACTTAACCTTAACCTTAACCTTAACCTTGACCAAACCCTTAACCTTGACCTTGACCAAACCCTTAACCTTAAGCTTAACCTAACTAAACTCGTAACCTTCACCTTAACCTTAACCTTAACCTTAACCTTAACTATAACTTAGCCCTAACCTTGACCAAACCCTTAACCTTAGCCTTAACCTGAACCTTAACCTAACCTTAACCTTGACCTTAACTATAAATTAACCCTAACCTTGACCAAATCCTTAACCTTGACTTTCACCTTAACCTTAACTATAACCTAACCCTAACCTTAACCTTGACCTTAACTATAACCTAACCCTAACCTTGCCCTTAACCTTAACTTAACCTTAACCTTCCCATAACCATAACCTTAACCTTGACATTACTCTTAACCTAACCTTAACCTTAACCTAACCTTAACCTTAACTTTAACTTTACCCTAACCTTAAGGGATAAGCTAACCCTAACCTTGACCAAACCCTTAACCTTAACCTTAACCTTAACCTCAACCTTTACCCTACCCTTAACCTTGGATTTACCCTTAACCTTAACCTTGACCTCGACCTTAAACTAACCTTAACCTTATCTTACCCTTAACTTAACCTTAACCTTAACTCTAACCTAACTCTAACCTTGACCAAACCCTTAACCTTAAACTTAGCCCTTAACATTAACCTTGACCAAACCCTTACCTTAACCGAACTTTAACCTTAAACTTCCCCTAACCTTAACCTTAACGTTACCCTTATCCCTAACCTTAACTTGACTAAACCTGTAACCTTAAACTTAACCTTACCCTTAACCTTCACCTTAACCTTAACTTTACCCTTAACATTGACCTTACCCTTAACTTTCATCTTAACCTTAACCTTAACCTTAATAAACGCGTAACCTTAACCTTAAATTTACCCTTAACCTTGACCTTACCCTTAACCTTCACCTTCACCTTAACCTTAACCTTGACGAAACCCTTAACCTTAACCTTAACCTTAAACTGACTAAACCCGTAAAGTAAGGGTAAATTTAAGGTTAAGGTTAGGGTTAACATTAAGGTTAAGGTTAGCTTAAGGTCAACCTTGACCTTGACCTTAACCTTAACCTTAACCTTACCCTTAACCTTTACCTAACCTTAACCTTAACCTAACCTTGATCTTAACTATAACCTAACCTTAAACTTAACCTAACCTTAACTTTAACCATAACCTTAACTTTACCCTTAACCTAACCGTAACCTTAACCTTAACCATAACCTTAACCTTAACCTTGACCTTAACCTTAACCTTACTTGTAACCTTCACCCTTAACCTTAACCTAACCCTAACCTTGACCAAACCCTTAACATTAACCTTAACCTGACTAAACCCTTAACCTTGACCTAATCGTAACCTTAACCTTACCTTAACCTAACTTAACAATGACCTTAACCTTAACCTTACCTTAACCATAACCTTAACCTTAACGTAACCTTATCTTAACATTAACCTAACCTTACCCTTAACATAACCCTATCCTTGACCTTAAGGTTAGGGTTAGGTTAATGTTAGGGTTAACCTTAACCTTAACCTAATGTTAACCTTAACCTTAACCTAAATCTAACCTAACTTTAATCTTAACCTTAACCTTAACCTAACATTAACCTTAACCATAACCTAACATTAACATTAACCTTGACCTTAACCTTAAACCTTAAACCTTAACCTTAAACTTAACGTTAACCTTAACCTAACCTTAACCTTAACCTTAACCTAACCTAACCTAACGTTAACCTTAACCTTAACCTAACATTAACCTTAACCTTGACCTTAACCTTAAACCTTAACCTTAACCTTGACCTTAACCTAACCTTAACTTAACCTTGACCTTAACCTTAACCTTAACCTAACCTTGACCTTAACCTTAACGTTAACCTTAACCTTATCCTGACTAAACCCGTAACCTTAACCTTAACCTAACGTTAACCTTAACCTAACCTTAACCTAACCCTTAACCTTAAGGTTAGAGTTAGGTTAAGGTTAAGTCTAATGTAAGGTTAAGCGTAAGGTTAAGGTTAAGGTTAGGTTAAGGTTCAGGTAAAGGTTACGGTTAGGTTAAGGTTAAGGGTAAGGTTAAGGTTAAGGTTAGGGGAAGGTTAAAGTTAAGGGTTTAGTTAAGGGTAACGTTAGGTTAAGGTTAAGGTTATGAGTTTAGTCAGGTTAAGGTTAAGGCTTAACCCCTTAGCCTTAACCTTAACCTAACTATAAACTTATCTTATCCTAACTTAACCGTAACCTTGACATTGACCTTAACCTTAACTTTAACTTTACCCTAACCTTAAGGGTTTAGTCAGGTTAAGTTTAATGTTAAGGAGTTGATCAAAGTTAGGGTTAGGTTATAGTTAAGGTCAAGGTTAAGGTTAGGTTAAGGTAAAGGTTAAGGTTAAGGTTAAGTTAAGGCTAATTTTAAGGGTTTGGTCAAGGTTAGGGTCTGGTTATAGTTAAGTTAAGGTCAAGGTCAAGGTTAAGGGTAAGGTTAAGGTTAAGGTTAAGGGTTTGGTCAAGTTTACGGTTAAGTTATGGTGAAGGTTAAGATTAATTTAAGGGTAAAGTCAAGGTTGAGGTTAATTTAAGGTTAGGTTAAGGGTAAATTTAAGGTTAATGTTAATTTTTTGTCAACGTTAGGGTTAGGTTATAGTTAAGGTTAAGATAAGGTTATGTGTAAGGTTAAGGTTAAGATTAGGGTTACAGGTCTTAACCTTAACCTTCACTATAACCTAACCTTAACCTTAACCTTAAACTTAACATTTACCCTAACCTTAACCTTAACCTTGACCTGAACTTGAACCTTCATTATAACCTAACCTTAACCTTCAGCTTAACTATAACCTAACCCTAACCTTAAGGGTTTGTTCAAGGTTAGGGTTAAGTTATAGTTAAGTTCAAGGTTAAGGTTAGCTTAAGGGTAAAGTTAAGGTTAAGGTTAGGTTAAGGGTAAAGTTAAGGTTAAGGTTACGTAAAGTTTAAGGTTAGGTAAGTGTTACACAGTAATTTGTCACCATCCCTACAATCCCCTGTCCCACACATTGGAGGGCTTATTCCATGACCTGTGAGTAGTGACATTTCCTGAAACCACTTTCATGGCATCCCCCTTGACAAGGAAAATCATTCCCCTGAAGACAATTTCCTGTGAAAAGCCCTAAAAAAATAGCCCTTTTGTCCTTAGCGTGACTAGATAGTTCAACCCTCGCTCCAATGGGGGAAATCCACCAAAGAGGGCGCGCCAACTGGCGCTCTGTCCCAGTGTATTACCATGCTAGGCTTAATAAGGATTTCTTTTTAAAAATAAATAGCGGAATTTTGATTCCAACAAACTCTTGAACGAGTCTATAAAATGAGTTGGGAGGTTTGGTTCTAGATCTCCATGTATGGGGGGTGGTTTTCCACGTATCATAGAAGCTTCCTTGAGGATAGGGCCAATCCCACAATTGTAGGGATCCCAACTCTCCTTCAACCATCTATATAAGCTTTCCATTTTCCCTTAGCAAGTTAGTAGCCTTAATGGTCATAGAAGTAAGAGCTGAATCTGTAGCAAGGAGACTATCGCCAGACATCCATTGAGAGCCAAGACGAAGAGAGAGAGCTTTGTACCCTTTCTAACGAGCTTCATTGAGATGTGCTCCATTGTCAGCCCCGCCGAAGGAAGATCTGGCGTTAGAGCTTTGGGTTGTATCTTTATTTCGTTATTATAATGATAAGCGACTTTGATTATGGTTTCATTCATGCGTCTTTATCTTTGATGCAATGAATTACATCCTCTCTGACTAATGTATGGTTACAAGATTTAGATTCTATGCTGTGTATCGTTTTGTTTCTTTGCATGTGTGCATGTGTTTGGACGTGCTAAGTGGAAGGATCGTGATCTGCCAAAGCGGAGGACGGGAAGCGTCATCCTTTCTTTGACGACCATTGCGTAGGACCTGAGGTAGGAAAATTTTTATGTTTTGTCATTTTGTAACTAGAGACCTACGTCACTGCATGATTGATTGTTGCTAGACCTGATCTGGGCTAGTGGGGATCACCTCTGTTCGCAGAGGGGATTTACCTCTCCAAAAAACTGGCGACTCTGCTGGGGACTTGATTGGAGTTAGTCTTGTCTCTTTCGGTTGCTTTTGGATTTTGTTTGTTTGATTTTCTCTTCTGGTTTGTCTCCTTCTGGTGTAAATCCCCTGTTCAGCCCCAGAGGATCAAATATGACCTATGCTTTTCCGAAATTTTCATCTTTTCATGGTTGGCTTGATTGGCGCGATTTCCACCCAGACAGTCACGCCCATTGGCACAAGTTTCCATTTCATCACCCGTGCCATCCCTGTCTGGTGCTAATTACAGCCAGACAGTCGCTCCATTTACTGTAGGTGCTAGGGTTTTCCCTTGTTCAGGAGTTTTTTTGGTCAGTACTTTTTCTTCTGGGTTTTTTTAGGTTTTTCTTGAAGTGGTGAGTTTGGTATTCGTTGGGAGAAATTCTTTGTTTTTTCACTTTCAGGCATTGGCGCTTGTTGTCAGTTAGAAACCCGCACCAATTGGCCATTGGTTCTAGTTGTCAGTGACCAAGTCGCGCCAATTGGCGCTAGTTTCACCCACCAAAGTCGTGCCAATTTCAAGGTGTGTGAAAATTGAGATTTTTTCCCTAAATCCTTCACCAGTGTGTCTTTCCCTTCCGGTCTTTTCTCTGTATGAGCATAGATTACATTGCTCATTGTTCAGCTGAAATGTCTTCTTTCCATGATTGCTTGATGTAAAAGGGAATGAATGCCTTGTTTTGATCTTATGCTTTGGAATTCCTCTTTGTGTTTGACCTCATATGTCTTGTAGCCTTTTGAGGAATCTCGTTTCAAAGTGTTTAAAACAATGATTGCATTCTTAGTGTGGTTTTTCATCCCTTTTGCATTTATCCTTCATTAAGAAGATTTGCGTTATTTTAGTTTTCATTTCAAAGTTTGCTTTTCATTAAGTGCATTAGATCACATTGCATTGGAAAGTATTTTTGAGATTTATCATTGAACTTAGATCACATTGTTTAATGATTGAAGGCTAAAAATCACTTTGAGTGCATTCTCTTTCATTAAAAGGATGCATTAAGTAGATTCTCATTTTGAAAAATGCATTGAGTGCATTCTTATCATTTGAAAAAAAAAAAGGAGGATTTTGCATAGATTACATTGCATAATTTGCATCGTTGAATGTTTTAGACTACTTTTGGATAGTGAAAGTCATCTAGTTATGAAAAATTTCATTTGCAGTGTTGTTGTTTGTTGCATCATTGTTTAAAACTATTTCTTTAGCTAGATAGCACTCATCGAATTGAAATATTTCTTTCATCATATAGCTGCATATAGGAGATTTTCAGATGACATGTGGTAGGGCCTTGAAACCGAGACATAATTGAAGATCAACCATAAAATTTATTCAATTAACCTAAGGCAACATTGAAACATTAACGGAATATCTAGAGGTCTAGGCTAGTGACGTGTTCCAGCGTCGTTAAACCTAGTAGCTATCGTTTTCCATCTAGATTTAGATAATGCCGAGTCTACTACCTTTTACCCGTGATACACTGGACACAACATTCGGGGAGATTACCTGCATGTACGTCTAGTCCTTGGTTGATTTCTCTTTCAATTTTTAACCAAGGTGTATATGGCAGTTCACGGATATCTGCTACACCCATCTGCCTAGATTACCAGAGCAGTCATTTCGATCCTTACTGACTCCATAAATTTGAAAATATCATCAAGCGCTTGTCCTTTCACGCTTGTTTCCAAACTGAAAGAGATAGAGTCATATTTTACTCGTTTCTTGACTCTTAAAATATGAAACGGTAGAGTTTTGTTTCAATATTTAAAAAAAAAATTAACTGCCCACGAAATATTCCTGGTTAAAGTTAGTTTTCTTAGGGTGTTGTTCTAAAGTTATTTCTAATGGAAACTTTTCCAGAGTTCATCAACCAAGGAATCCCCCCTGATGGGAATCCTAGTCATTTTCCTCCTTTTGGGAATGTTGGTGCTCCTTATATGGAAACGTTGTCCCTTCCTGGGTTAACTGTTGGATTGTCTGTTTGGTTGTTTTCAACCTCTGTGGTTCCGAATGTCCTCACTACTGTTCAATCAGTTCCTCCACCTGAACAACATCATGTTGATTCCAAGGTGGACCTCTCCCCTTATTTTCCTGTTTCTGCGTCCTCCTCTTCTACTTCGCTTGGTGAAAGTCTGGATTCGAGTAACCAGGTGGCTAAGAAGACAAAGAAGAATACAAAGAAGAAGAAGTATGATAAAGGAGAGGCTAAGGCTGTAGCTACTGCCTATAAAACATCTCCTCTTGATGAACCTTCCAACCCTCTGTGGAAAGTTAAGTTCCCTTGGATGTTATGCCAGGGAAACCATCTTCTTCAAGATTGCCCTGGCATTCCCAAGGTGCTTGAAGTATGGTCCAACAGTCATCTGCCGTTGCCTTTGGCTTCTGGGAGTTAGGTTGGGGGCACATCTTCAGCTAGTGTTGGTATGCCTCATAAGAAACAGGGTAGGATTACCAATCCTTGTAAGTTGTGTGAAGGGCACCATGCCATTCACCTTTTTCCATATATGGATGAAGCCAAGAGAATTTTGGAAAACTCAACTATTTCTACACCATGCCTCCTGGCTAGTTATAAATGGATTTCCTTGAGTCCTCCACCAGCTAATCCTGTGGTTGGTCAAGAGTCATCCTTGGTCAATCCCGCTCCCTCGAAAATTCAAATTCAGAAATCCATTCTTGACCAACCATTGGTCATGGGATCGGTTGAGCTGGCCCCGTCTGCGGTGCACCAGGTCTTTTCCGTGGAGCTTGGATCTCACACCCCCCATGTCCTTCTAGTTTCTTCAGATTCTTCAGACTTGGAGAAAGATTCTCTTGTCCCTACACCTCAAGAAGCGACTCCTCCACCTACCGTGATGGAGGTCCCGGAGGATATCCCTTCTACCTTCGAGATGGAGGTTATGGAGGATGCTCCTTCTTTTATCGTAGCACCAGGGGAAGACCATCTTGGTTTGATGGTAGCCCCTTCGAGTAGTCTGGTCGCTTCCTTTGATTGGAGTCGATTTGTAGGATACCGCCCCCCGTCTTATGTGCCTTTTGATATCACGATACAGACTGTTATAGCATCATTTTTCACCCTCATGTGATTCATGATTGTCTTTTGGCCTTGGGCATCCATTCCCACAGACTTGAAGAAAATTTCACTAAAAAACAGTGTTTCAAATCCCATACGCAGGTATGCCCAGACTTTTCCATGTGTATACGCAAGTCCATACACACTTTTCTGCGTATGCCATTAAAATCATTTAAAAAGATATAAAAATCCCTATTTTCGAGGTTGGGTTGATGGTTATTCTAGTAATTCAACCACCCCAACCTGTGGCCAACTGTTTCCAACTAATTGAAACTACTTTGAGGGAGTATAAAAGCCCCTCATGTGCATGGCCTAAGGGAGGGAGAAATTATTGATATTATACTCTGTTGGAATCCCAATTCAAGTTTGATTTCCCATGCCTCCTACACTTCCCAGTTTATTACAGGCAACCCTTGTTTCCTGGAGATTTTCATCACCTTATATGTCATATCGTGTGCACAAGTCTTGGAAGAATCTTAGTGAGGCAAGGGCGGGACGGATCCGGACGACGGTCTATTCGAAGATCGTGGAAGGATTCAGGTGATCTCTCCACTTTTCTGTTATTGTACATGCTGTTTGTAATGAAGAAGAACCATCTTTTTCCTAAATTCACGTGTTAATATCTCCTTGCATATGTGAAAAGATTGTTAATTAAGCATTTATTATTGTTTATATGATGTTTCACATGGATTACATTGACATTTAGGGTAGATATATGCTGCACGTTTCTTCTTGATTTTCAGGTTGAAGAGGAAGAAGGGTTGCTGGGGGTTTGGACCCCATGGGATCTACATCAAACGTAAGACCTACGCGTGAGTTCTACAATCTATTATATCTAGTTTTTAGCGTACAAGTGTGGTTGTGTGAGTCCTTCTTGAATAGCATGCCATGATCTATGGAGGTTTTGACCCAACGACCTCTAGGGAGTTATTTCCCGAAATAGAACTGGCGACTCCGTTGGGGACCGCATTCTTGTGATTACCCTGTTGGGTGGTTTCAACTTTTTTGGAGGTTTCCGACAGTTTTAATCATTATTTCCAGTCTAGCTAGTTTTTTCTCAGTCAGACTGAAGACCTGGTTCTTTATCTAGGCATGATCATTTTTATTTTTCATTATTTACCTTTCCGTATGTGAGTTTTCCTGAGCACAGTTGCGTATACACGCTGTTTTATGTAAAGGAAGTCGCGTATACATGGGTTTCCTTTACCACAGTCGCGTATGCACGCTTGTTGCAAAACTGATAAGTAGTGTATGCCTAAGAAATGTTTTTTGATTTTGTGACTTTTTGGTCTTGTCTGCCTATGGTGACCTATCCCTGCAGTGTCCTTTTAGTCTCTGGATTGTGTTGAGAGTGGTTATTGGTCTGTTTCTCTCTTTTTTGGTTGAAGACTGGCTCATTTGGAAAATCTTGTTGTTTAGTGCTTGCATTTCTAGTTTGAGTACCAAGATCCATTTCTGGAGATTCTTGGCTGTTCTGCTTAATCAGGACAGAGAGATTTTGCTCATATGCTCTCTCCTAGGTCTTGTTGCAATTTTTGAAGAGTCATTTTTGGTTCTTTGAAGTTTTTTTTGCTGCAAGATTGTGCTATTATTCTGGGCTGAGTTGCTGAGTTTCTTGTCTTCCTTTTGCTCGTATGAATCTTGCTACTAAGTAGCATTATAAGATTTGGAGCATTGTTGTTAAAGTTTGCTTGAAATTCGGAGATTGTTTGGCTTGGTAATTGGGTAGTTTTCTTAGTCTCTTGGAGTCTTCTTTTTATAAAATCAAAAGCCCAAAAACATTTTTTTTTGTCATTTGCTTTTGTTTTGCATTTTTGTTTTCATTCCTTTTCATCTTTTGAAGCTTTGTTGAGATTTCTTACCTTCGGTTTTTTTACTTGATTTGGGAAGGGGATTTGCATTGGTTTCTTTCTCTTATTTCGAGCATATTTTGGTGTCTTTATACTGAGAGTTTCTGATTTGGGAACTAGCTTTGTGGACAACTGAAAAGTGATAGAACTGAAGGATTTTTGGGAAATTTCTCTTTGCTCTGATAGATTTTGCATCTTAGAATTGGCATGCTCTTATTAATTTGCATTAGGTGCACTTGATCATTTAGTTTTTTTCATAAATTTTGTGAGTGTGAGTTTGATATCTGAAAAGAAAAAATTTTAGTCTCGTAGAACTCGTGTAGAAATTTCTTTTCATCGAAAGGCAAATACTGCATCTGCATGTAGTTTGGTTTTCATTAATTTCTTTTCTCCGTCATAAAACATTACGAGTTTCATTTCCATATCCCCTTGACTTAATATAACAACCAACTAAAATAAGCGCAATAATTTAAAAACAACTAGCAAGTTTTTTATTAAGTGTCATACACCAACTAGCTAGGTTGTAGGGCCTTGGATTAGGTGAGTGGAGAGTTAACTCTCCAAGGCCGCTCAAACTAAAACATAGAAGTTTATTAATTGAGTGAAATCCAAATCCGTTAGGTGGATCAGGAAAGCTCTCCTCCAGAGAGTCAAGCGTGAGGGGAAGTGAAGGCCGAGAAGAGAGATACCCCCTCTATGATTTGTTGGATCTTTCCTCAAGACCATTTCGCCCGACTCCTGACACGGATTGGTGCCCATAGTTGCCATTCCTAGGTTCCACACAGGTGATGGCAGGGGGGAATACCCGTGGTACCTGAGGCAGACGTCGTACCACTTCCAGCAGTACTTCTGGGGGGTGCCCTAGCGAATCTTGGGTACTTGTTCCGGCAAAGGCTGTTGTTAGGAGGTCGGCGTAACTGTTTATGTTACCTTCGCTAGTAGGCCTGGGCCATAATTATCCCAGACTACTTTCGGGAGGTCCTATTTTTCGCTTTCTCGTATTTTGGTGTTTGGTCCTAATCACCCGGAGCGGAAATAGCTGAAGGCTGCTTGTTTGGTTGCATCTTAGGGATCTTTATAGTGAGTGCTCTTTGCTCCTAGCTTGCCTAGCTTTATAATTTTTTGAGTCTAATTAATCTGTTAAAGTGGCCGATCAAGCACCTCATCGATCGAGGAGAATCTGGGGGTTATCTCCCGAGAGTGCAGAGCCTTCTTCGAGAAGGCGTAGGAGTAATATAGCTGGTGAATATCACCCAGTGGTATCTGACGCGGCGGAGAGAGATCCTTTGTTAGGGCTTGAAGGTTTTGTAGAAGGTTCTGGTGTTGGTTCTGAGAGGAGCACTCTGCTCACCTCGAGAGTCTTATTTCCGCAAGAGCTAGAAATAGAGCTAGAGTAAGTACCTAAGCCTCCTCAGTCACTTCCACCACATCTTCCTTTTGATTCTTTGTTTGTTATTGAGTACATTACACCTGAGTCTGAAATACCAGGAAGCCCTTATCCATCTTATTCATACCTTTCGATGGCCACGACTAGGAACACAGCTTCAGCTGTGAGTTCTGCAAGCATTCAAACTCCTGCTTCGGTAGAAGGAGGAGGCACAATTGCTATATCTTCGATTGATTCTAGTACTATTGTGTTTGGCTATGGCTTCACCCAAGCACAAGCTTCTCAATCTGGTCCCTTTTGTTTTGGAATGCCCACTAGTGGGATTCCTTCGTTTTCCTTTTCCACTACTGCATCTGCACCCATGTCCTCCATGGCTAGTGGGTCAACTTCTTTTCAGGGGTTCCCTTTCAAAAGTGGGCATATTCCTAGTTTGAATCCTTCCTTAGGTTATTTTCCTTTTACTTCCCAGACTCAGAGTTTCAACCCTTGGTCTGGAGGTCAAAGTTCAACTACCTTTACCGGTTGGAACCCTATATTTATGGCAGTGGGGGAAGGGATTCAGTTTTACGCTGGTCAACAAGGGAATGTTTCTTTCCCTTCGTCGAGTGCTTATTAGACCTTTTCTCCTCTTTATAACTCTTGGAACCCCTATCAGGGGCTTTCCGCTTCATTTACTACTTCGGGGGGGGGCGGACTGCTCCGGTCTTTGGTAACTCTACGTTGGGAGGGGGTCCTTCTCCAAATGTTGGGCCCTTTGGCCCAAAATTTTCTACGAGTTCTTTCTGGAAACCTGGTGCCTCATCAAATCCAGGGTATTCTTTTCAGAATGTCGGGAATCCATCCCACCAAGGATGGAATCCTCAGGCTCCTCCTCGTTTACCTTTTCTAGAAACGTTGAACTTGCCAGATTTGTTGACATTGACAAATCATCCGATCCGATATAGTCCGGGGTGGCCTTCGGTTCCTACCAAACTACCTTCAGACATTCCAAAGTTTGAAGGAAAGAATGGAGAGGACCTGGCTGATCATATCACCACTTTCCATCTATGGTGTTCATCTAACTCCCTGATCGAGGATTCGATTAGGTTGAGATTGTTTCAATGCACCTTGATTGGAAATGCTGCCAAGTGGTACATTGAGTTGGCTGGGGGCAGTTTTTCTACTTTTGGAGAATTGGCTACTACGTTTCTAAACCATTTCCAGTTGCCTATCCGTTATGATGCTGGGACTGAACTCCTAGCTAATTTTAAGCAAGACGATGCAACCCACATTTCTAATCATATTAAGGAATGGCGGAGAAGGAAGAGGCTTATTAAAGCTCATATTTAAGGTGAATTACTCTTTGAATGGTTTTTGAAATCTTTGCAGTCAAATATTTCTAAGGATGTATCCCTGTCTGGGGTATTTTCTGAGGAACAGGCTATTTTCAGGGCCCAACAGCTTGGATTGATATATTCTCAGTCTGGTGTTCTTCAAAAATATTTGCCTAATGCTCCTCGCTCCAAGTTAGACTTATCCAAGCCTAAACCCGGTCCTCATGGTGATGGACTTATTGGATCGATCGATAGTGGTGTAGCTAACCTACTTAGTCAATTGCAACAATTGTCTATACAATCTGCTCCTTCTGGTCAGGCTGTGCCTGCTAAGTCATCGCCTTCTCAATATTTGTCGGTAAATGCCATCCAGACTTCTAACCCTAAAGGAAATCAATAGTCCGAAGGGAAGAAGAAGGGACAAAATAAGAAAAAGGGCAAGAATGGGAAGGGTAATGCAAATAAATCCAACGAGCAAGTTGGTGAGGGTCCAAAGGATAAAAAGAAAGTGAATTTTCCATGCAAGCTATGTGTCGGAGACCATCTTACTCACCTTTGCCCTAAGAATCAAGATGCGCAGCACTTGTTAGCTCAGTGTTTGTGCTCAACCTAGTCTCCTAAATTGAGTTCATTTAATTGTCAACCAGGGCTAGTAAACTGTTGAAGTGAAGTGCACCATATGTGCCTAAGTAACCTTTTCCTACTTCGTTGTGTTTAGTTTTTTCTGATGTTTTTGGTTTTTATGGTTTTATGTTGAGAAGGGAAAGAGCTAAATGCTAATAAGAATAAGCTATTGGTCAAAACAGAGTAGAGTCCTAAACTATTGGTCAAAACAGAGTAGAGTCTAAACTATGGATGGTAATCAACAAATGCAGAGCTTGATAATGACTCTATTGCAAAGAAACAACTCACAACATGAAATTGAAATGAACTTGAGAAATGGACAAGCTATGTAAATGTAGTTTTTCCTAAATCACTAATCAAACAAATAACTTACTAATGTACAACATCCATCCATGAATAAACCTTTGTCGGAATATATGTGGAAATAAACATTTGTAACAAGGTAAGGTTTCTACTCTAAACTAGCTTCTAATTCTGTTCTGCAACTCAGTTTTAGCATGACGAGGCCTCACTCAAAAATTATAGGTTTCCTTTTTAAATGTTCTTTGAGAAAAGGCTTGTGAAATGGTAAAAAGGTTGTAAAATACTCCAGGCCTTAGACTGATACTATCCCCTGTTCAGATGATTATGTATTAGTATGAGTTTGGAACAAAAGAAGTTTTGTAAATAATTAAGCCCGTGGTATCAAATTTAACAACTAATATTTGAAATGCAATAGATGGAAACTAATCTTGAAATGTTAATACAGTGAGCTGAGTTAAAACTAAACTAAACTGCTACTAGTCTACAGTGAACAGTGTTAAACTAAAAATCCATTATCAAACTTGAAGTGAAATAACAGAGCTGAACTAAATGCATTATGCCTCCGGAGTGCTCTTAACTAAATTGTCATGCAACTAATCTATGGGATTCTACAGCCTATCTTGTTCATCATGAATGGTATTTTGGAAGAGCTTGTAGAACAATCCTGGCTATACAATTTAATGCAATTGAATTCAAACATAAAACTAAAAACACATACAACTAAAATCTAAGATATCATAGCTAATTCCTACTCGCTTTTATGATGTTTTGGAAGAGCGTATAAGAGTAAGACTAGCTATGTCACTTAGTGTAAACAAGCAACTAAAAACCTACAGTATCACAGTTAAGCCTTATTCATCATGAAGATATTTTGGAAGAGTTTATTAGAGTAAGTCTAACTGTGATAATTAACAAAAAGGGATTGCAACTAAAATCTAACACTACAACCATGCCTTATTCATCGTAAAGATATTTTGGAAGAGTTTATTAGAGCAAGTATAGCTGTAATGATTAATGAAATTAACTATAAACATAAACTTCAAAAACTGGTCTAGGCTAGAAATGAAAAACGAAACCAAAAATACTTATCTACAACGTAAAGACAAAGCTGCTCAAGAGGTAGGGGCCCTCTACCACCAGAGTAGCATGAAATCTAGTTCAATATTGACTCAACACGTTCAAGGAAATGCCGCTTCTTTCATTAAAGGAGAAAATCTTCAAAAACAGTGTATTACAGTCTTTGACAGCTTAACAATCAAACAGCCACCAACTAGCCGAATATTGGTCTCTCGAGTTATTTTTATAATGAAATTACATAACTACCCTTTGAGAAAAACAGGGATAAGTGTCTTTCCCACTTCTAATCGAATTAAAACTCTTATTGAAGGTTGCGTACTTTGTTGCAGACAACTGTAGAGTCTGTGTCCCGGTAGAACTCTACCTCTTGGTTTTGGTTTCCCACATGCATAACCACCTTTAGAATTGTGCTCAGACTTTTTAGAGAGCAAGGAATGATGTTGATGAAGTCTGGAATTTTCCCATATGCGCCTTTCTTTGAGACGACACCTGTAACCCACTTAAAATCTAAAACAACTGCGGAATGCGTGATTAGCTATGGAACACGTGATCAGCTACGGAATGCCTGTATTCTGTAGCTATTTTGCAGAAAATTATTAAAACAGAAAAAATCATGAAAATACAATATGTTAATTGATTTCATGTAACCTTTAATCAATCCTAATCATTCTTCATTGATTTTAGGCTTATGAAGTGATAAAATAATGATGAAATGAAGTGAAGGTTTGTAAAAGAGAAGGTAATTCTAGGGCTCAACATATCCCCACTGCAAGACTATTGCATGTCCTCATGCAATTTCATCAAAACTTATTCCATGTGCTCTGAAACCTCTGTTAAAACATCCAACCTTATCTTTCTGCTTCTTTTGGCCCTAATCTATTTTCTAATCTCTATTAACTTTTCATAAATTAGTTCTTCATCTTCCTCTTGTAGTGGAGTGTCAAGTTTATTTTCAATAACCATGTCAGATTTTCTTCTTCTGCTCCATCAAAATATTTGGCAAAAGATTTTGTAATCTCCTTATGGAAGCCATCAAATTTCTCTATAAAATTTAACCTCCCTGCTTGTTGTAGTAGCTCTTTGACTTGTGGATATCCTTCCAAATACTTGACTCCAACTGTTTCTGTCCTGAAAATTAGCCACATTCCTCCTTTGTGCATATTATCTTCCTTTCAAAATTACTTTTCTATGCTTGAAGCTAGATTGACTACAGAGTCTAATGATTTATTTTGAAACTGTATCTCTGTGTCTGAAGATGGATTAGTTGAAGAATTATGTTTCACCCTTAGAATTACCTTTCTGCACTTAGAGATGGATTGGCTGCAAAGTGTAATGGAAGTGAATGGATGGAGGTAATTAAGCTATAAGGGAAAATGAAGTGACTATGGATGTGATGGAAAATTTATGATGAACTTGTGGTGAAATAAGTGAATGATACAATCTTAAGGAGATGTGGAATAGTAGGTTGGAATGTTGGATAAGGGATATGGCCAAAATATGTTAATCAATTTGAATGATAGGTTGTTTTAGGAAACATATGATTATACACATTGTATCTATTTCATGTTTTTGCTATTAAAATAATTTTCACAATTTACCTCAGAATTTTTGACCTTGTTAATTGCTGTGCTTGATGCTGTTCCTTTGGTCCTCTTTTAGCTTGTTGGTCTTCAAAACAGAATCCTTCAATTTCCTATAATCATCATCTCTTTGTAGGCTGTACAACTGTGTCAGAACTGCTGAATAAGATGTGGCTGCAACATGCAATCTGTAAAAAGAAATGATATATGGCTATGGAATATGGATGTGAAATGTAATGGAGTGAAAGTGAAATATGACTTGTGAAATGGAATGAAAATGGCGTGAGATGGAGTGAAAGTGAAGTGAGATGGAGTGGAATTGTAGAATGAAATGAATTTTGAAATTTATCTCAAATGGTACATCAAACTTCCCTGAAATTTTCTGAGGTTGTTACCAATATTATTATGCATCTTCTGACGAAAAATCTCTGCCATTGGTTGCACGGATCTCCCAAAAAATGAGAAATGGCTGTAGGTGAAAGTGGATAATTTCTTGAAGAATACACAATAAAATTTTCTGAAATTTTCTGTGTTTATTCACCCTACCTCAATGTCGTTTCCATAAAAATTTCAAGACCAACGGATGCACGGTTTGAAAGTTATGATAGAATCAATTTCTGCCCTGTTTCACCCTTCATTTTACCCAATGTTGCAACAAAAAAGTACGCCACGAACTCATTTTAAGGCCGATTTGAGTGATTCAAAAGGGGAATTGTGTATTTTTACCTTCTCTACTGCCACATGATTCCATAATTTCATTTTGATGAAGAAAAGGCACTGCTGTGCAAAAATACTCAAATCTGTCCTATTCTGTCCATAATGCTGAAAATTGAAAATCTGCCTGAAAAACCCTTCTGAAATGCCCTTAAAAATTGCTTATTTTTTCAAGTTCTATCTGCGTGTTACTCAATTTATCATATTTTGAGAAAAAAAAAAGCTCAGAATTTTTTATTTCTGCTCCAATCTCTTGCAACATTTGTGCCAAGACTGCCTTCTAGAAAAAGTTGCAAAAAAAACAAAAACAGGCTGCTACAGCAATAGCTGCAGAAACTGCCACTTTCCACAGCTATTATTGAATTGACAAAAAGATGAACATGCTGCTACAAGAAACTAATAAAATGTACTGCTGCAAGTTGTTGTTGATTCCATAAAACCATTAGTCTTCATCAAAGCCAACATTCATGGTACAATTCTTACCATGCAAATAAATGTGTCGAAATTGAGCATGGGAAGAAATCATTGGATTACCGATCAATAATGAAAATCTTTAACCAATGCGAGAAAACTCAACGATAATGTAAATGAGTGTCAAGGTACCTCAGTGCATCTTGACAGGGACGAATGAATGTGTCGAAGTCGAGTCGCCTGCAAGATTTGACAATCAAGAGACATTGATGTATCCCCATTGTTATCAACAAGGAGGCTTGCCATTGATGAATGCAAGCTCCAAGGCACTTCAAATAATCTCTAATCTTGATCCCAGATATAGTGTTGAGGTCGATGGGACAAGATCTGTTGGAAGGTGGACCTTAAGGAATTCCACATCATCCAACTCGAGCATAGAACCAAGAATGATTTTGAAGAACCATGAAAGATTGAAACCATCATGAAATTGTAGAACTTATTGTGAACTTTGCTTGCCAGTTGCCTGGTTTTCAAGAAAAGCTCATGTCCAATTGCGCCAGCAAGCTGGTTTTCACAATAGGACTTTTTTTTTTTTCTACTCTCTTTTTTTCTTTTCTTTTTTTTTTCTGTTTTTTTTCTCTTTTTTTTTATGTCCTACTCTACTTTGAAAAAGAAAATCTTGCTCAAGTATATGAATACTTCCAATGGAACCATTTCTGTAACAAGATGATAGATAAACTCATATGCAGGTTTGAAAGATACTCTTTGATATGTACCAGTATATGAGATGCCAACTGTCTTGATTTAGATGATGTCAGAAGATATTGAATAATTGAGCATTGGAATCCGATGACAGAATTGAACCAAGATTCAATGTAATCTTGTCTTCCTTGTCTTTCCTCTATCATGAAATGCAAGTCTTCGGAGATGTGATCTTCATTCATAGAATCTGATGATAGGCATGCATGAGACTTTTCAATCTCTGGTTCCAATATCTTCTCTCTATCAATAGACATCCATGATTCTTGGACCTCATCTGAGTCTTCTTCTGCTGGTTTTTGTTCTTTAATGACAGCTGGTGAATCATTTTGCAATACCTCAAATTTGTAAGTTGATTGAGGTGTTTTATTGTTGGGGATATGAAATGGTTGTGGAGGTAGTGGAGTGAGGAATCTTTAGGGTGTTTGTGTGGATGGTAATGGAAAAGGTTGAATTGAGGTCAAATTAGGGTGATTTTGATGTTGTGGTGGAGGCGAATGGTATGAATAACATTGATGATGGTATTGAGGATAGAGAGGGAAAGATTGAGGATATGATGGATTTCCTTGATAGGGCCTTTGCCAACTTTGTTGCCAAGATTGGTTTTGAGGTTGGCATTGATATGGCCAAGGTTTCCAAAGTTGATTTTGAGGTTGTGATTGAGATGGCCAAGGTTTCCAAGGTTGATTTTGAGGTTGGGATTGATATGGCCAAGGTTGCCAAGGCAAGGGTGTTTTCCAATTACATTGATGTTGTTCTGCATAACCTTGAAACTGTGCATAAGGATATTGCATCATATTGGGTTGATGAGGCTGCCATAGTCCTCTTGGAGCTACATAACAAATTTTCTCTTGTGCTTGATTTGCTCCATTATCCTTCTGGTAAATTCCCTTCAACCCTGGTAATGATGGGAAATCTTCAGTAGTATGTGATCCTGCACAAATTTTACACATTTTAATGTTATCAAGTGGACATTCATGCAAAGCATGTTTCTTTCTACATTTAGGGCAAAATATAAATGAAGCAACTTTTTGCTTGTTTTGCATTCTTAGCATGTCAGTTTGTTCATTTAAATTACCAAGAATGTTTAGCAAATTGTTAGGTTCAGTTTGACTTACCAATCTTGATGTTGACTTACTTACTCTTGCCATAAATGGATCTTGAGGGGACCTTACACACTTTTCTTTTCCTCTTGATATGTTCTTGCATAGTTCACAAATTTCTTGAAATGACAATCGATAGACATCTCCTTTTCCCACAATATTAAGAAGATCAATCCATTCATCCTTTATAGCATTTAGTAGGAGAGTTTTTAATGCATCTGATCCTAAATTATGCATTTTAGATCTTTTGATATTATAAGTAAATCTCTCCACTAAATCTTCTAGGCTTTCATCCTCTTTTTGGTTCATCTTAAAGACTTCATTTCTAAGGTCATGGTGCATGCAATAACCTTTATATTTTTCCAAAAATACTCTTTTCATATCATCCCATGTCCCTATAGAATTTGTTCCTAAAGTCATGAACCATCTAAGAGCTCTATCCTTTAATGTTGCCGGAAACAAATTCAATTTTTGCATGTGCAATGAGTAGCCATAAGATCTACAAATTATTTCAAATTCAAAAAGAAAGGTTTCCGGGTCTTCTGATCTCATACCTTTGAAGTTAGGAAGTACAAATGGATGGATGTTCTTCATTTGAACGTTGATATTAGTTTCTTGAATGGGAAATCCAAAAGGATCTCCCTCATTGTCATCATCTCCATCCATTTCTTCAACCTCCTTTGTCACCTCTTCTTCTACCTGCAAAAATATGAATTCATGATGTGGATGTGTGGCTCTTACTGCACCACATGATATAGTGGGTGTGGTAGGTGATTGAAGTTTTTTTTTTTTTTTTGGATGTAAGAAATAAGGTTACCTAGTTACACTTCCCTGGCAACGGCACCAAAATGTTTGTGCTCGACCTAGTGTCCTAAATTGAGTTCATTAATTGTCAACCAGGGTTGGTAAACTGCTGAAGTGAAGTGCACCATATGTGCCTAAGTAACCTCTTCCTACTTCATTGTGTTTAGTGTTTTATGATGTTTTTGGTTTTCATGGTTTTATGTTGAGAAGGGAAAGAGCTAAATGCTAATGAGAAGAAGCTATTGGTCAAAACAGAGTAGAGTCCTAAAATATTGGTCAAAACAGAGTAGAGTCTAAACTATGGATGGTAATAAACAAATGCAGAGCTTGATAATGAATCTATTGCAAAGAAACAACTCACAACATGAAATTGAAATGAACTTGAGAAATGGACAAGCTAAGTGTAAATGATTTTTTTCCTAAATCACTAATCAAACAAATAACTTACAATGTACAACATCTCATCCATGAATAAAGGTTTGTTGGAATATATGTGGAAAAGAACATTTGTAACAAAGGTAAGTTTCTACTTAAAATAGCTTCTAATTAAACTATATGACCTCGATTTACAACATCAAGGCCTCACTCCAAAAAGTGTAAGTTTTCCTTTTAAATATTCTTTGAGAAAAGGCTTATGGAAATGGTAAAATTATAAATATCTGAACCTTAAATGATACTATCCTACAATGGGATGATTATGTATTTGTATGAGTTTGGAACAAAATAAGTTACGTAAATAATTAAGCAATGGTATCAAATTTAACAATAATATTTGAAATTTGATAGATGGCAACTAATCTTGAAATGTTAATACGGAAAGGTAGTTAAAACTAAACTAAAGTGCTACTAATCCCTACGATGAAGCAGTGTTTAAGCTAAAAAGCCATTATCAAACTTGAAGTGAAATAACGAGTTGAACTAAATGCATTACTGCCTCAAGGTGTCTTAACTAAATTGTCATTACAATAGTCTGTAAGTTATAAATGTCTTGACTAACGTGTGAATGGTGTTTTGGAAGAGCTTCTTAGAACAATCCTGGCTGTGCAATTCAATGCAAATGCAAACATGAAAACTGAAATCAATTACCATTAAAAACTAAGTCATCACAGCTATTTCCTACCCATTGTTATGATGTTTTGGAAGAGCGTTTTAAGAGTAAGATCAGCTATGCTACTTAGTGTAAACAAGCAAATGAAACCTTCAGTATCACAGTCATTCCGTAGCCATCATAATGATTTTTTGAAAGAGTTTACTAGAATAAGTTCAACTGTGATAATGAACAAAAGAAATTACAAATAAAACCTACAACACTACAACCATTTCCCATTCATTATCATGATCTTTTGGAAGAGTTTCTTAGAACGAGTATAGCTATAGTGACTAATGAAATTAACTATAAACTCAAACTTGACTGGTCTAGGCTAGAAGCTGAAAAACAAAACCAAAAGAAAATACTTATCTACAACGTAAATACAAAATTGCTCGGAGCGGGGGGCCCTCTACCACGAGAGTAGCATGAAATCTAATTCAGTTAAGCTCAATAGTTGAAGGAAATCTTGCTTCTTTCATTAGGAGGAAATCTTCAAAAACGATATTACGGGTCTTGGACAGACAACGATCAAACAGCCACCAACTAGCCGGATCTTGGTCTCTGAGTTATTTTTATAATGAAGGTGCATAACTACCTTTGGGGAAAACGAGGGGATAAAGTGTCTTTCCACTTCTAATCGAATTGAAACTCTTAACTTAGAAGGTCACAGTAATGCTTTCTTTGGCAAATGAGTGTGATCTATCCGGTAGAACTCTACCTCTTGGTTTCGGTTTCCCACGTGCATAACCACATGTATAATTGTGCTCGGACTTTGTAGGGAGCAAGGAATGATGTGGATGAAGTCTGGAATTTTCCCATATGCGCCTTTCTTTGAGACGACACCTATAACCCACTTAAACTCTAAAACAACTGCGGAATGCGGGATCAACTACGGAATGCGTGATCAACTACGGAATGCCTGTATTCTGTAGCTATTTTGCAGAAAATTGTTAAAATAGCAAAAATCATGAAAATACAATATGTTAATCGATTTCATGTAACCTTTAAGCAATCCTAATCATTCTTCATTGATTTTAGGCTTATGAAGTGATAAAATAATGATGAAATGAAGTGAAGGTTTGTAAAAGAAAATAATTCTAGACTCCTTTCAAAGTGAGATTCTTGTTAGTTCTAAATTTGTGTTGAGCAAACCCCCTTACTACGGAGCAGCAACTAGTTGTTGGTAAGTGATCTTTGGGCTTCCTGCGGGCACCCAGGAAGGGGAAAATCCGTCAAACATATATATGATGAGTGCTCACATAGATATCGCCACGAGATCCCGTGATTATGGCGAAGCTGAGACTTCGAAAGCCAAGGGTGCTCCCGATGTTACTGAGCCGCTTCATATTACGAGGCCTACTGTTGAGCCTATATCTCGGATGCCAAAAGAATATACTAAGCGTACGATGATTAATCCAAATGTCAGGGCTGCCCAGAACTACTCTGTTGTAGAATATTTGGCGTAGAGCCCTTGTGCTATGTCTGCTCTAGAGGTGCTCCAGATCGTACGACTCGGTAAAATTACTTTGCTCACTACTATTGAGTTGTAGATCCAAAGAAATCTCTGTGGATAACATTTGATATGTCGAATTTTAAAAAGAGACTCCCCCATCATATGGCTTTTCATATTAAATCATTGTACCGGAAATTCAATATCTTTCGGACGGTCGTTGATGAGGGTGCTTCCACATGTGTGATGTCTCTCACATGTTGGAAGGGAATTGGATCTCCCACAGCTGTTCCATCTGCTACTCTTCTGACTGCGTTTGATGGTCATTCTCACAGACCGCATGGTATTGTCCCAGCTTTGCCCATCTGTGTTGGGGGAAAAACTGTAAATATAGAGGTTGAGATAGTTGATGCAAGCTTGGACTACAACCTTCTATTGGGGCGAAACTGGATTTATGAGATGTATGCCATTGCATCCTCATTATTTCGGATTATTTGTTTCCCTCACAAAGGGAGGATTGTTACGATTGATCAGTAGACTATTCTCTTGTGAACCGTTACATCTTTGACTCAACTGTTCCAAAGATTAGATATTAAACTGTTAAATTTGGGGATTGGAATATGTTCTTGATGATTTAACTTTCGATATTCTACCTCCTACCATTCATATAAATGAAATTTCATCCTCCAGGGCTCCTATTCGAAGAGAGTTCTTCAGAACTCATTATTTTTCAGACCCTTGTACCTTACCTTCCCCTACGTCCACATTAGCGGAAGGACAAGTGGGTGGAGTGGAATTTTCAATGTCTGCAGCCGAGATTGCTTATCAATATATTGTTGACTCTGCAGAGTCCATTCCATCTTCTCTTTCTCCGGAGGAGTTGGATGGCGATGTGGCTCCGGCTTGGACACTTAGTTCTTCTTCCGCCCGGGATTGCCTTGATACCACTCTTCCATCTAAAGAGGCCATCCTGGAAGCTATGACTGGTATAGATAGACCGTGGGATGATTTGCATCATCGATCTTACTTTTTACCTGATTTGAGCAAAGTTGATTAAGTTTTCCAAGTCCTTTGTCTCCTGGTCCTGTTCACCCAGTCCTGAACCCTTTAGCACCAAAACATGTATATGCTGAAGGGAACATGGCTGTGATTTCTCCAACTATCCCGGTGAACATTTCCAGGGATCCCAATGTTATAGAGAATGTCTTCATCGGAGCTGAATGTTCCCCTGAAGAGATTCAGATTTACACCGATCTCTTTAAAGAGTTTAGGGATGTATTCGCTTGGTCTTATGAGGAAATTCCTGGTATAGATCCATCTATTATCCAGCATGAGATCAAGACTTATGAAAATGCTAAGCCTGTGAGGCAAAAGCTTCGTCCGATCAATCCTAGGAAGGCTGCAACTATCAAAGCCGAGGTGGAGAAGCTGCTCAAGGCGGGATTTATTTTCCCTGTTCCTTTGACAAAGTGGGTTTCGAATCTTGTTCTCGTAGATAAGAAACAAGGAACAATTTGAGTTTGCATTGATTTCAATGACCTTAATAAAGCGTGTCCGAAAGATAATTACCCCACACCATTTATAGATCAGATTATCGATGAGTGTCTGCATTAATGAGATTTTCTCCTTCATGGGCGGTTTATATGATACGATGATTTTCTCCGTCTTGAAGATCGGCCTTAAGACTTATTTCTCCTTAGGGTACTTTTGTACAGAAAGTCCTTTTAGTCTTAAAAATATTTGTTCTTTTGGCGAGCCATGTCATATACCTTCACGACATCGAACATATGTGTATCCGTATTTGGATGATTTAGCTACTGCGTTCTGAAGAGAATTGATCATCCACAGTCACCTCGAAGTCAAGTATTTGAATGGTCATAGTTTAGATTGGGTTAGATACGAACAAGTGTGTTTTGAGTACATACAGTCGAAGTTGTTGGAGTTAGTGTGTCTAGGGAAGGGATTAGGAGTACAAGATCCCTTCAAGGTTGAGGCAATACTTCGGTTGCCTCCCCCGTCGTCTATTCGTCAACTTCAAAGTCTACAAGGAAAGGCCAATTTTCTTCGGAGATTTATCATAAATTATGCTGAAGTTACCAAAGGATTTATGAGATTGTTGAAGAAGGGAGTTCCATTCTTTTTGGATGACTTCACTCAGCGCTCATTCGATGCTTTGAAAAAAGCATTGACCTCTGCTCCTTTATTGAGTCCCCCTGATTATAGCAGGGATTTCCTTTTGTATCTTGCAACAGCAAAATCCACCATTGGTATGGTTCTGATTTAGGAGGACGATGCTCTTGCAGAGCATGTTATATACTATCTTATTCGAGGTTTGGTAGGACCTGAACTCTGGTATACTCTGATAGAAAAACTGGCTTTATCAGCTGTTCATGCTATGCAGCGACTCAGACATTACATTCTTCTACGAAAAACTTATGTTTTGGCAGCAGCCAATCCATTTCAATTTGTTCTCAGTAGGCGAGTGATTGGGGGAAAATAAAATAGATGGATTGTGATTTTGCAGGAATTTGATCTTGAGTTTATGTCTGCCAAGTCCAAGAAATCATTGGTTTTCGCGGAATTGATCTCCGAGTTGCCCTGTGGGGAAGAGATAGTCTATGATGAATCCTTCTCGGATGAACATTTGTTTCTTATCTCTCCACAAGATCCTTGGTATGGAGATATCATTGTGTATCTTCAGACTGCGAATTTTCCCTCTACTTTTTCGAAAGATGAGCGCCGTAAGTTGCGTCACTTGGCTAAAAATTACTTGTTATTTTGTGATGCTTTATACCGTCGACGGGTTGATTCAATCGTGAGACGTTGCTTAACTCTTGAAGAAGTTGAGGCTGTGCTGAATGAGTTTACAGTGGAAGCTGTGGTGGTCATTTATCTGGGATTTTCATTAAAAAAATTACGTCTTTGAGTACTTTTGGCCTTACGATTTGCAAAGATTGTGTAGAGACAGCGAGACAGTCAAAAAGTGTCATTCGTGTCAGGTCTATACTCGAAATATGTGTGCTCATCTAGCTCTGCTCTTTCCTGTCATCACTATCGGCCCCTTTACAAGGTGGGGTATTGATTATACTAGTTGTAACTCGCCTTCGGCTAAAGGTCACAAGTACATTATTGTAGCAGTAGACTACTTTATGAAGTGGGTCGAGGCTATGCCTACTTTTGGGAATGATGGTGAGACAACAGCTCTTTTTCTTTTCAACCAGGTGATTGCTCATTTTGGTATTCCTAGAGAGATTGTCATGAAAATATAGCGAGTCATTCATTGTATACCATGATGGGTAGGTTGACTCTTTCAAAATTAGGTTTGGCGGGAAGCGCTGGTTCATCTCCTTACTATCCTCGACGTTGAAAGCGAAGTGGAGCGTAGTAAAGAAATCCTTGAAGACCATTCTTCAAAGGACAATTGATAAACATAGATCCAACTGGCATATTATGCTATATCCTGCACTTTGGGCATACAGGACGTCAGTGAAAACTGCAACTGGCTTTACTCCGTTTCAGCTAGTGCACGGGTTGGAATCTGTATTTCCCATTGAATGTGAGATTCCTTCTCTTAAGTTAGTTGTTGAACTTCTTCCTGAAACTTCTAGTCTTGAAGAACGGCTCCTTAATCTAGAACATCTCGATGAGCAGCGTCGGGATGCCGCCACGACGAATGAGGCGCATAAAAACTGAGTTAAAGTTCAGTATGATAAGGCGGTCAAGCCCAGGGTTTTTTCGGAAGGTGACCTTGTTTTGGTCTATGCCCAAGAAAAAGATGCCCTGGGGGCAGGAAAGTTTAAGTCTATGTGGTATGGCCCCTTTATCATTAAAAAAGTCCTTAAGAAAGGAGCATATACCTTGGTTGATTTCGAAGGGAACGAGTTGCCGGAGCCCCGAAATGGGCTCTATTTGAAGAAGTATTATGCCTAGGCTTTGGCCTGGCATGTTGCTTTTGTATATAGTAGTTTTTGCTTTGTACATATCTGGTTGATTTTCGATCTTTGATGTGATGGTGATGTTTTTGATCTGCTTTGGCAGGTTGTGTTGGATGTCATGAGTCATTTTGGTTTCGTCGATGGTGCTAGTAGACACACCTGGAACTTAGCTTCTGCGGCTTGGGTACTTCATTATCCATTTGGTCAGCTGTTAGTATCAAGAGGGGTCTGCATTGGTCTTGCATCCAATAACATAGCAGAATACACTGCAGTTGTTTATATACTCTCGGAGGCAATATCTTTGGGTGTTGATTCATTGGTAGTTTTCTTGGACTCTCAGCTGGTGGTGTCACAGTTGAACAATACTTATCAGGTTCGAGATCCATTTTTACTCCGGTTGTTCTTGAGGGTACGTTTGTTACAAAGATCATTTCAATTTTTAACTTTCATTCATATTCCTCGAGCTGACAATTGGATGGCAGACTCATTAGCTAATCAAGCAATTGATTAGCATATTAATCATTCCATACAATAAAATTTAATCATCAAAAACATCATACATTTTTATACATTTGTCACATCACATCAAAAATCGTTGTATATATATCATTAGAGTGTTCAAAAACTATACAAAATTTGGATCCATAAGTCATACAAAATTTGGGCTTATGCCCGATCATGTTCAAATCTCAAAAAATATATAGTCATCCGGTAAATCATATCTATCTACTCCTGTGGTCCCTGCCCAGAAGTTGTGTTCCTATAGAACATGGGCGCGATGCGACACGGTGTAATAGCCTTTTGATCATGTGGTGCCCTACTGCCATCTACGGACGGCCCTCGGGCGGATATTCCTACGACCATGGGTACATGGCGGGTCAAACCCTCAGAAGTTTCTGGGCAGCACTTCAGAGGGTCCTGCACTGAATCTTGACATCGTATCGCCTCTCGGGCGCTTATGTGCATACATTAGTCCTAGAACTAGAACTAGTCCAACATCTGTATCATGGTCATCATAATATTGTAAGTCATTTTGAATCCAATCAAAAACATGTTTCGTTTTTTCACGTATATTGAAAAATCCAAAAAATCATATAATTAAAAAAAAATTGCAATCTTACCGATTGTGCCCCATGCCGCGCTAGGTGGAAGGATGAGGTCTAGATCACTGCGGAAATCCATCCCAGCATAGGGGTAGTCCTCCATTGCTATGACTTGTTCCGCCCACCATTGGAAGAACTCGTCATCCCAAGTGGTTCGGGGAACTTCACTTCCCCCCAGTCTCTTCATCAGGTCAACCCATTGGGCAATTCTTGAGTCTCTTGGGCTGTGGATTGAGGAGATCACTTTGGGTCGAAGACCAGGAATCTTCTCAGAATGTTTTCAAAAAATGGTACCATATAAAATGATTTGTTTTAGCTTTCGGATAAGGAGTGAGTTGTTGCTTCATGATGGTCGTAAATTTGTGCACAGTCATATAGATAGACTAAGCATTCTCTGCTGCTGCTCATCGTCACACCAGGCGCTGATGTAAGAAGCAGAGATCCTGCTACCACCAACGATGGTAAAAAGGAGGATTTTTATGTGCAAGTCTCTTAAATCTTTGATAGCGATTTGAGTTCCAACTTTCTTGGAACCCTCTATGCAGTAGATGTGGACGTAATCTTCCACGGTTAGCCCTCCCAAAGGCTTGCCATGTAGATCTATTGGCTCCCCCCTCCGGGAGAGTCCAGTAATAAAATAGATATCTTCCACCTTGATGCGTATTGGCATCTGATCTATGATGAAGAAATCTTCCTCCGGTTCCCAATAGTTTACAAGCATTTCGAGCAACCGGACATTACTCTTCATATTTGGCATTTTGAAAAATTTGAGCAATCCACAATTCCGGAGAACATTGAGCGACCGTTGATCTTGCATTACCTCATCCTGAGAAAAATCATTAATTTGTTCATTATAAATACATTTTTACATTTCGGGTTGTGCATACGTGACTTACTCTTTACACATTCGTGTATATACGCGGCTTGCTCCAAACAAACCCATGTATGCGCAGAACCGTAATTTAAAACACAAATTCTAACGGTGAAATTTCCCAATTCTAACCTTATGAACTGACAAAATTAATGACAAAGATGGATTAAGAGCTTACCTGACTAGTTTGGCGAAGTTTGACGGTCGATTGCTCTTGTTTTCACGAAAGAGGCTTTTTCTCCAGAGCTCTTTTTCCCAAATCAGCAAGTAACAATGAACCAAATATGAGGTAACTTGTGTATTTATGCCCAAAAATTGAAAAAAAATTCAAAAATTTGTTATGCTTATTTTTTCAATCTATCTTAAGCTGCATAACCCGGATGCTTGGAAGTGCCTAGATTGGTATATTTTCAGGTCCATTTTGACGAAGTTGAGATTTTTTCCGGTTTTCGATCCATGACTGCTGACCCATCATGGTAGGTATATGATATTCACTGGCATATAGGTTAGGAAATTCACTTCTCCATTGCATTTTGCATACTAGCCTCCATTCTGATCACTTGCCATAGGGTCGATCCCATCAGTTCATGAGTACTTTACCCACTTCACTCGCCGATTATTTAATCATGACTTGGTGGTAGAGCCTTCCTTTACATGGGCTTCCTAGTTAGCTCCTCACTAGCATTTTTTTCCCATGCTGCGTTTTATGTAGGCTCGGGAGTCCTCTTTAGTCCCGCCATGACTTATGTGTTGAAGCTTCATTCTTCTTCTTCTTCACTATCACTTTTTCTGGCTATTACCCTAGAGGCTCCCCGGTGTTGTTGAGTTGTATTACTGCATTGCATATTGGCTACTTGTTTGTCCTGGCCTTTATCCGGCTTCATTTGGACTCGATGTTTAAGCCCTCTTTTGACCTTGACTGTCTGTACAAGTTAACCATTGCATGCACTTAGCTATCACGACTTGACACCCTTTTTACCCATGGATGGAACATTCCTTTGAGTATCGCTTACCAGTTTCTGCCACCTTGCATTGAGCATATGATCGTTCCTATCCCAGGAACTAGAGCATATGTTTCTTGATACTCGTTCCATCCATTGTACCATAGCATTATTTTATTCGTTTTTAGGCTTATTATGTGAAAAAGACAAAAAAATCAAATATAATAAAAAGAGTAGGAACGGGATGTTACTTCATAATTTTATGGCAGTAAAGTATCAGTTTGTCGTGCTTGAACAAAGCACATACACTTATATATTTCCTTCATTTGGGATGGTTTTAGTTTTGACCTAGGTGCAGCCTTATCCTTGTTTCACTGGTCAGTCCTCCGCCGGTTGGTTATCTCTTCCAATCATATGGAGAGTTTGTTTTTCCCTCCTGCATAACAGACATATACAGTGTCATTGTTTACTGCCATGGTCATCATGAGTAGTGCTCTTGTTCAAGGAAAGTTTAACCAAAGTCTTCCATTCTGTGGTGTCTCTTGACTCATTATTCAGTCAGCCTTCCCGGTCTTGTCAGTATCTTGTTCTATCACATCAGATGTTTTGGTCTTCTGCTCGTGCTAGTTTGAGAAGGTCTCCATTGACTTCTCGTTGGCGGGTTTGTCTCTTATCAACTACGACACATTGCTCTGACAGTAACCCTAGAGCCACACCCTGGCCCTATTTCCATCATTGATAGGTGACCTTGTGCTCAACATTTGATCATCATTATGGGTCTTTGAATGAGTGGTTTTCCTTGTGTTCGACGTCAACATACATTATCACACTTGGGATTTGTGTTGTACCTTGATTTCCATTTGACCCCATCGGTGGAAATCTCGCCTCTGTGTCAGCTTTCATTATTGGTTGGTTCAGAGAGTTTCTTCCGTGCGTTAGCTTCATCTTGTGCATGTCGGAAACGTACTTCGGTTTGGTTCCGTCACTCTACTTCTTTCGACTCCTTCCAAATCTTGGCCAGCAGGTTACACTCGCACTAGACTGATGTGGGATGCCTTAATGCCTTCCTTCCAGCAGATATTTTCCCATCGACTCTAACTCATTGCTCTGGGAATGAGGTCTAGAGTCTTTTTTTCAATACCTTAGGGTTTTCAGTCATCAGTGGCAGACTCTTCGCTATCGACAGTGGGGATTCATTATTGCCTCCCGATTGGTAGATTCTTCCAAGTGTTTGACTTCAACTCATTTATTCACACTTTTTAGATTGTACTGGGGCACCTTGACACTCATTTTCATTATTGGTGGGTTGTCTCGCGTTTGTTAACGGTATGCATCATTGACCGGTAATCAAACGATTTCTCACATGGTCGACTTCAGCTCATTTATTCCCATTGTGTAGAATTGTGCCATAGTGATCAATGAAGACCTTAGGTTGCATCAGCATTTTTCGGTTCACTTGTGACAGTCCATTCAGTTTCCGCCAGTGATGCCGTCCACCCTTATATGTTGCAGTTTCAGTACAGCAGCATCCTATATGTTGGCTCCCGAGTTGTGTGATTGTACCATGAGTTCCACCCCTTATGATTTGGTACTTGGAGATTCAGTTACTTTTGTGATCAGACATCTATTTTCAGCATCATTGATCAGTTCTTTATATGTGATACTTGGACATTGATTCCGACTTGTACTTCCAGGCCGTGTTCAGATGATTCATTGTGTACTTTCAGTTTAGCGATACTTGTATACATTCTGGATCTATTATGTTCTTTCTATATGGATATATTTTTGACTGAGCATGGGTATGCCTGCCTCAGACATGAGTTGACTCTCTATTTTCTTTCATTGGTTTTTGGCAGGCTGAAATCTAGTGAAGTCCTCTCTTGTCCTTGTGAATTTCTTTCTATGTGCATAATACATTTCGGCCATCATGTACCCCTTCTGACCTCATATATTAGGGGGCATTTGTTATAGCATCATTTTTCACCCTCATGTGATTCATGATTGTCTTTTTGGCCTTGGGCATCTATTCCCATAGACTTGAAGAAAATTTCACTAAAAAACAGTGTTTCAAATCCCATACGCAGGTATTCCCAGACTGTTCCACGTGTATACGCGAGTCCATACACAGTTTTCCGCGTATGTCATTAAAATAATTTAAAAATATATAAAAATCCCTATTTTCGAGGTTGGGTTGATGGTTATTCCAGTAATTCAACCACCCCAACCCATGGCCAATTGTTTCCAACTGATTGAAACTACTTTGAGGGAGTATAAAAGCCCCTCATGTGCATGGCCTAAGGGAGGGAGAGATTATTGATATTATACTCTGTTGGAATCCCAATTCAAGTCTGATTTCCCGTGCCTCCTGCACTTCCCAGTTTATTATAGGAAACCCTTGTTTCCTGGAGATGTTCATCACCTTATATGTCATCTCGTGTGCACAAGTCTTGGAAGAATCTTAGTGAGGCAAGGGCGGCACAGATCCGAACGATGGTCTGTTCGAAGATCGTGGAAGGATTCAGGTGATCTCTCCACTTTTTTGTTATTGTACATGTTGTTCGTAATGAAGAAGAACTATCTTGTTCCCGAATTCACGTGTTAATATCTGCTTGCATATGTGAAAATATTGTTAATTAAGAATTTATTATTGTTTATATGATGTTTCACATGGATTACACTGAAATTTAGGGTAGATATATGTTGTACAACTAGATTTTCGTGCACGTTTCTTCTTTATTTTCAGGTTGAAGAGGAAGAAGGGTTGCTGGGGGTTTGAACCCCATGGGATCTACATCAAATGTATGACCTACGGGTGAGTTCTACAATCTATTATATCTAGTTTTTAGCGTACAAGTGTGGTTGTGTGAGTCCTTCTTGAATAGCATGCCCTGATCTGTGGAGGTTTTGACCCAATGACCTCTAGGGAGTTATTTCCTAAAACAGGTTGGTTGAGCTGGCCCCGTCTGTGGTGCACCAGGTCTTTTCTATGGAGAGTGGATCTCACACCCCCCATGTCCTTCTAGTTTCTTCAGATTCTTCAGACTTGGAGAAAGATTCTCTTGTCCCTACACCTCAAGAAGTGGCTCCTCCACCTCCTATGATGGAGGTCCCTGAGGATATCCCTCGTGCCTTCGAGATGGAGGTTGTGGAGGATGCTCCTTCTTCTATCATTGCACCAGGGGAAGACCATATTGTTTTGATGATAACCCCTTTGATTAGTCTGGTCGCTTCCTTTGATTGGAGTTGATTTGTAGGATACTGCCTTCCATCTTATGTACCTTTTGATATCACGGTACAGACCTTTGATCTGGTTGTACCCAACACTATTATAGATGAAGGCGCGTCTGTTATTATTTTATCCTCAACTTCTTGGAAAGATTTTATTTCACCACCGCTTGTGCCTGTTACGCAGAATCTGTTGGCTTTTAATAGAGGAACTAGCCAACCGTTAGGGATCCTTCCAAAGTTGCTTGTTACTTTGGGAGGGAAAATTCTCCATATGGATGTGATGGTTGTTCCTGGCCCCTTGGAATTTAATTTACTCTTGGGCCGCAATTATACTTATGCCATGGGAGTGCTTGTCTCCTCCTTCTTTCGTGTGATGTGTTTTCCACACCAAGGTCGGATTATGACCATCGATCAATTCGTGTTCTTTGGTCCCAATATGGCATCTAGTCCACCATCATCCCTGTTGGATATTTATCCGTCAGTTGTGTCATCCCCGCCGCATTTCAATTATGTGGCTACCTATCCTGTGCCCAAATTCAGTGATAGTGCCGTTGTACATCGTGTGCTGGGGGCATTGGGTCCAAACTTCCAAGATGTTTTCCTTCCATCAGATGAGAACCTCTTAGAAGCCATGACTTCTTGTTCATCATGATGAGTTGTCTTCGGAGCATAGTTCATTTTCCTATGTCAAGCTCGTTAAAAAATGAAACAAGGTGTCTAGAGCATAGTTCGTTTTTCTTGTGTCAAGCTCCTTAAAAAATGAAACAAGATCTTCGGAGCAGAGTTCGTTTTCTTGTGTCAAGCTCGTTAAAAAATGAAACAAGGTGTTCCAAAGATAGTTTGTCTTCTGTATCAACCTCGTTAAAAAATGAAACAAGGTCATCTGAGGATAGTTCTTTTAATGTTTCAACCTCGTTAAAACAATGAAACACTTTCTTATTCAATTTGAGTATTTGATAAGATCTCATAAAATCCCCATCGAGTCTGTCTCTGGATCTCGTAACTTGAACCTTCACTCCATCTGCCTTTCATATGGATTGAAGCTTGGGGAGCATGTACCTCGAATTGAGTCACCATGCTGGGGGCATGCTTAAATTTTCAAGCATAGTTTGTTTCCGTTTCAAGCTTGTGTAAAAATGAAACCGGTTTCAAGCATAATTTATCTTTGTTTCAAGCTTGTGTAAAAATCAAACCATTCCCATTTTACCTCTCGTGATTTCCATTTTATCAGCCTTCTTTGCGAGATGAGCCTTGGTTTTTCATTCCACCGTCATTATCTGCTTGGCTGATCATATGCCTTAACTTGGTTGTTTTACCTGTTCCTGAGGAACCACTACAATGAGTGGTCTTGTTAGCCAGCCTATTGAAATTTACTTGTTCTAAGTAGTTACACCATTACCGAAACCATTTGCTACCCTTTATACCACTCGTTCCTCAAAGAGGATTCACCCTTCAGCTCTTTTCTGACTCTCTAAAACTAAAAATATTGTCGAGACACTTGTCGTTTTGAACTCGTTAAAATTGGCTGCAAAACGACATCTACCCAGTATACGTTTACCCCTTTTTTGGGCTGGCATATATTAGTTACGAAAAAGGAATACCCTAGCCTATCGTGACTAAGAGGTTTTCTCAGACACAGTTTTCTACCTTTTCGGATCTGAGGAACTATCTACGAAAAGGGACTGCTGGAGTTTACTTTTCTGTTGTCTTTTCAAACTCTCTAAACATGAAAAGATGCTGAGTTCTTCCTTTGTCAGACTCGTTAAAACCTGATGACATTGGACTCCATCGTAATGACATTACTCGAGTTTCTCCTTCCTAGGGCTCGTTAAATGTACTAGGTTGGATTTTTCCGAAGGAAAATCTTATATCACAAGCATATGCTATCCACTTCAAGCTTGTTTTCAAAAATAATTGGGGTACTATCCAGAAATGGTGGGGAAAATGGAAGCAGTATCATCGTCGTGTCGGCAGTATGTAGCTCTTGAACATGGCACTTGTCTGCATTCATGTCGGGTTGGGGACATCTCATCTCATTTTCCACTTTCCTCCATGAGTTTTGGTGATCCTTTTTTACCTCTCATCTACTCTTTTCCTCATCATCATGACCTATGATATTTTGATGTTGAATACTACCAAATCCACTGTCGTGCCACCGATATGTTCAAGAGAATTTGATCTCTATAGTTTTCAACCCTCCTCTGATTCTCTACTGATCCTGATTCACAACATTATGTTCCTCTGTCTCATGTCGATGATGTGGGAAACACTATGGCCCACCTTCGATCAAGGTCACTTCCTGTCGACTTCAGCTCATTATCTAGGAAGCTGATCTAGAGACTCCCTTCCGATACCTTGGTGCCTGCATGCCTCAATGGCAGGTTCTTCTCATTCGACGCAAGGTTTTCATTATTGACCTTTGATTGGATGATTCTATGGGTGTTCGATGCTAGCTCACTGTTCACATTTCATGGATTCTACCTATAGTATCTTGAGGGCCATTGTCATCATTGGTGGTACCTCTCGCGTCTGTTAACGGCTTTCATCATTGGCTGGTAATCAGACGATGTTCTTGCATGTTTGACTTCAAACACATATTTCATTAAATTTGGAAGTTTTCCGTCGATCTAGAATTTAGAAATTTTAACTAGATTAAGTTTTTTAAAAATGTGGAATTATAAAATCACTTAGTTTACTAATTTTAATGTAGATATTCACCATTTTTTGTGAAAATTTTGTCATGGTAAAGTATATAAAACAAATTTATATAAACTTGCAAAAACAAATATTTCATAACTTAATCTTGGTGTCCTTACATTATCTCTTTTAATATTTTTTATGGTTTTTACTAAAAGCTAAGTTTGTTAATGTTATCTTATAAAAATAATGTTGTGTATGTTACTATTATTAACTTTATGAAAAGAATGTTTTGTATGTTACTATGATTAAATTTATGAAAATAATGTTTTGTATGTTACTATTATAAACCCATTTAATTATAATTTGATATAGTAAATATCATGTATGTGTTAAATTACGATTATTACTAAGACAAGGTTGGCACAATTTAAAATTCTATTGCCTTTGCAACACTAGTAATATGGTTGAAGATGAAAAACCATCTTAGAACATCCACTTTATACTCAAATTTGGATTTAAATTTCAAAATATTTGTGGCACTACTAACCTTCTTGATCTTTTAACTAAACAAAATTATGATAATCTTGAAACACTTATTTTAATGCTTTTTTAGCATAACAATAAAATCCTTAAGAATTTAAAGTAATATATTTATGGCTTCTTATATACCATATTATTTGGTCTTAGTGGATGATAATCATCATTATCACCATCATCATTACATACTATTGTAGGAAGTTTGAACCATTTTAAAGTTGACATGAGAAAATATTTTTTTACGATCAATTTAAATGTTGAATGAGAGTTGTAGTATAATTTATTTATTATTTATTATTTATTTTTTTGTGTGAAAAAATAACTTAATTGAGATTGACTTGATGAATAATAGATTAATATGAAAGATATATATTAAGTATAAAGTTATTTAATGACAAATTATCATAGTAATGTGTCCAATATATACCAGCATAGATCCACCTTAAATACAGATTTAACATGAGCATAGAGAGATTAGAGAGATTAAATGTTGAATGACAATAGTAGTATCATTGATTTTATTTATCATTTGTACTTTTGTGTTAAAAACTATTGTTTTCAAGACCAAGTTTAGAAGATGTTGTTTTTAAGTGCATTATTGAATTTGATTATGCATATTTGATATGGTGAGAAGTCATGTTGGTCAAGCAAAGCTTTGAAAACTTAAATATTTTATGGCACTGTCATGTCATTTGTATCACCACGTGATTACATTGAAATACTAAATAATATAATTATATTGAAATACTAAATAATATAAAACTCCAAAAGTAATATTAAGAGAATAGTTGATATACAAAAAATATTGAAAAGTGTGTCTGAATGTGTATTAATAGATCTTTCAAAAAACAAATATAGTCGAACTTACACATCTCCTCATAATAGGTTGTAGAATGAGCCTCGTCTCTCGACTCAATTAATAATCATTTTAATTATCAAAATAAATCATGAATTAAAATGGTAACAAAGTAATACAATTTGATTATTTTCAAATCCAAGAGGAAAGAGAGAAAATTGACTAAACTATTTATTAAAAATGTTTAGTTTTTATTCCTGGAGTGTTTAAGGATATTATATTGAAAAGAACATATTGACATTCATCTAAAACTTAGATTCCTTACATTATTTCTATTATCATTAATATTTATATTTATGTATTAAATTTGACTCATGAATAATAGATTTTGTAAAAAGATTCTTACCTATAAAGTCATTTAACAATATATGAATATTGTGTTTCTTACTATTATTAACCATTTTAAATTGACACTAACTACTTTTCCTCTATTGAGTACAAATCTATTATGCTAGTACAATGTTGGCACCACTTCAAAGTCTATAAGAGGAAATATTTTATAAGTCTAGTTGTGTTGTTCAATGATCAAAATCATTTTTTTTATAAATTAGAGTGAAACAAAACAACAAATCTGATTTAGATCAATTATAATAAGGAATATTAAGGAAAACTCACTTCAAACATTATTACAAATGTCTAACATTTTTTCATTAAGTGTTTAAATGGTTTATATTAAATAGAATACTAATTAGCTACTCCATTATTGTTTTAATATACCAAGTTTAGAAGAATTTGTTTTTAAGTGCATTATTGAATTTGATTATGCATATTTGATATGGTGACAAGTCATGTTAGTCAAACAAAGCTTTGAAAACTTAAATATTTTATGGCATAGTCATGTCATTTGTATCACCACATGATTACATTGAAATACTAAATAATATAAAACTCCTCCAAAAATAATATGAAGAGAATATTCGATATACAACATATATTGAAAAGTGTGTTTGAATGCATATTAAAAGATCCTTCAAAAAAAAATCACATTCATGAATCATATAAACCTAATCTTAAGATATTCGCCCAAGTAGGTCAAGAACAGCTTCTAGACCATATTTATCTATCTTGGTCTTCTTGCAATGTTCTTTCTTTGGAAGCCATGCCCAAACTATGGTATTAATTGGAATAGAGCCAAATTTCCCGTGTCATCAAGATTTGGTATCCAATATTGCTCAAAAAATTTTCCATTGTATTTCCCCGAAATAGGCTTCCACCAATCAACCTTTACATGAATATTCTCACTTTCATTATCCCTAAATATATCTGAGATGGATTTTTCCATCCAAATCATCTCTCCTGCATCCTCATTTCTTGATCTAACTAGCAAAATATTTCCTTTCTGAACATCAATCTTTGGATTGAATGTTGGCTTTGGCTTGTTGCATTTGGGTCCAACATATACGGGTTCATCTATTGCATTATCAAAATCTTCATCCATAATACTTGAGATTACATGGAGTGCATTACGATCAACATCAAAAACATGCCTTGTCTTGGGCAAAAAATCCTCAAAAGATGAATCACTTCCATCTATTAATCTATGATCATTATATATTCCATCTAATGTATCAAGAACTCTTTCCTAATACACTACTTTATTTTTCCATTCCTCTGTAACAATTGGTGAATCTTCGTTCCTGATAATGTATTTCCACATTTTTATGTATGATGTTCTCCCTTCCTTTAGTTCTTTGAAATAGGCATCATTCTTTTTGGAATCTAAGAAATATGGGTTCCCTATGGGAATTATAGGTCGACCTTCATCATCTATATTCCATAACTCAACTAGGTCTGACCACTTAATATCTGTAATGGATTCTTTGTACCTTAGTACTGGAATATCATTGAGTACAATAAATTGGAAGTATTGAACATTAAGATGTCCAACTAGTGCATTTTCTCCCTCCTTGATGTATCCATTAAGGAAACTTTTGAAGTCATAGACCTTGTCAATAAATGTAGGTGGAAACACTCAGTTTTCTTCAATTTTGCGATATGTATCCATCATTTCAGGTAAAGAATATATATCTTTACTTTTTAGGTTGGAAGACATTATTTTGTAAGTTACATCGATGTCTTCATGGGTGTGCCCCACAGGCAAGAATCCAACCTCAATAGTGATGAAGACACCAAGTGCAGTTAAAAGTGATAAAAAATGAAAAGATAGCAATTCTTAGTATCACTTGCTGCATTGTCCAACTGTAACAACGAATGTGGAGGAAGGGCTTTAAAATCAACATTTTGGCTCTTTGATCTTCCATGAGATATAAAATCATCCTTGTAAACTTGACACTTTGAGTAAATAGAGGTGTCAGGTAATGCATTTGTAAGTGGGTTTCTTGAACTTCCGCTCTCATAAAGTATATCACCATACATATCAATTTGTGGGTCTTCAAGGTCCCTTAAGCACTTTGCGAGGGATGTAATAGTAAATTGCGATCCCATGTGTAAAAATGCTAGGGAGAAATTACAAAAACCTCCTGTGTTATGCCCATGTGTTAGCATACCTGTCAATGACACACCTAAATTTGTTCCTATAATAGATTTTGATTAGACACGTAGCCTTGGGATTTAAGTCTTTGTTTTATCCATTTTATCATGGATAATGCTCAAATACTCCTTTGGAAACTGCTCTGACATAATTCTATGGGCATAGTAGCAATATCTTCCACACATAACAATCTTGTTATGTTTGTTCAACTCTACCTCATGCCTTTTCTTCCATCTCTTTTGTAGTCGCTGACTTCATCTATGCTTTCAACACAATACATTCATTGCATTTACTGAAGTTGGTGTTCTTTGAAAATGCCACATCTCGAAACTTAGTATTCCATATCTTGCTCATTGTTGACTTTGATATTGATTGGTAATTGAGCTTTTGAAGAGCCTCATTGATCTTTTTTAACAGAGAATTTCGTGTGTAAGTCGAAGGAAGCAATCTGAAAGGAGAAAATGTTCCATCTTCTTCAACTTGACGTGTTTGGTTTGGTGAAAAATCTGAATTATCCATTACAATTTTGTGCAATATTTCTATGGCTTCCACGGTGTGTTGTCATGCTTTTCATGTGTTGGTGTTACCATGAATAGCTTTGATCTGTCCATTTTGGAAATATTGTTGGTAGTTATAGAATGTGCTTTGAGGAACCTTATGTGTTTTATACCACACTTTCTTACAAATAATATTCCCATTAAATATCATGTCCTTATATTTCTAGAAATAGGTGGTAGGCCATGGCCATGGCTCCTTGACATGATTGTGTTTGACGTGAGTGAATTCAATACAAATTCCCTAATACCATTTTTATTTATTTGTCTCATGCCCCTTATAGCACCTGCAATGGCCTTCCTATCCACATGTTGAAGACAATATTTTGTACAACATACATTTGCTGCCAAAAGTTGAATTTCTTTCTCTTCATCTATATTTGTTTGACATTTTGAAAATTTTGTTGTAGCCATAACTTGTTTATTCCTTTTATATGGCCTTGTTACATGCATATCAATTGAGTTTATATCTTTTTCATTACAAAGATTCCCATCCCATTTTTTTAATGGATTTTTGTCTTCTATAACAACCCATAACACCATTTCCTTGGTTGGCTCCTTGAACTTTTCCTTAACCCTTAATATCACACCTTTGTCATCCACCAACTTATTTATTGGCCATATAACCAAAAAATGTATAGAATTATCCCCAATTCTGCATATTTCACAATTTCCATCTATCTTTTCCAAAAGAACACCAAATTCCATTTCTCCTAGTGTTTCACCTTCAAGAATGTCATCCTTGCAAACATTAACTAGCATTCCTTTGGCAATGCACATGCTAGTTCCCATGAATTCATGTGTAAGAGAAACCTTTTTACATATGAATTTAACCGTATCTTGGGGAATATTTATGGCATGATCATGACAATGAGGTTCCAAATTTGATTCTGTCCAAATCTCATAAGATTCCAATACACCCCCTAGTATATGTTCAAATCCTGTTGGATGTGGTAGAGCAACATCATTCTTTAAAACCTTCTCAATTTTAACCACTATGCATCCTCTATTTACCATCTTTCCATGCACTTTATTCCCAAGCTCTATATTGAATATGGAGCCCTCACCAACCTCCATTCCAGGTTGCAGAAGATCTACCTTTTCTCCAATAGAAAATGTAGAAGAAACATTTGCACCTATAGACGAATGTAAATAATGTTAGTATTTACTCAAAAAAAAGTATTATACTATCAATAATTTTTGAATACATGCTTCAATATTTTTATTTACCTATGTTGTGCCTCAAATGTCTAATCTTCCATGGATATATGTCCCCTTCATCAACATCCTCAATCAAATGTGGTTGAGTCACATCAATTATCAAAATTGAAACATAACATGCATGAACCCTTTCTCCGACATAATAAGTTCTAGACTGTGTAGATTCGACCCTTCCTAGCCCAACGAATTGATCATTAATAAGGAGATCAACATAGTCCCCTTTTGCTATATTTTCCATTTTAGCTTGTACCAATTCTGTAACAACAATTAAACCATAAATTGTAATTAAAAGGCTGAACCATGTAACGTGTGATTTTATATTTTCGCAAAAACACACAACTTTCAAAAAAAGTAATATAGATGCAATAATTTAAAAAAGTATAGTAGTCATATTGTATGTAATGAAACATTGTTCCCCACCATCTAGTGCCTACTACCAAAAACGTACTTTACATGAAAATTACACAAAAAAACATATATGAAGACCATGCAATGAGAGATGTAGATAGTGACATAGAATGACAAATATAAGCTCCTATCAAACCACCAAGTTCCTATTTAACTTCGAAATGACACTTGTAGTCTTAATGCATGTGTATGAATAATGATCATAAGAAATTTGTAGAAGTTGAAGAACCAAAACATGGTCCATTGTAAAATCTAAGAAATTCTAAGATTGATGCTACATAAGATGTCTAAAAGCCCCATGAAAAGGAGAAATTATTTTTTCACTTAGTGAGGATGTTTGATGTTTGAACTTGATAATCAAAATCCAAACTAGATGTTTTCTTCGAAATAAAAGTTTTGAATGACAAATATAAGCTCATATCAAACCACCAAGTTCCTATTTAAATTTAGAATTGACACATGTAGTCTTAAAGCCTGTGTATGAATAATGATCATAAGAAATTTGTAGAAGTTGAAGAACCAAAACATGGTCCATTGTAAAATCTAAGAAATTCCGAGATTGATGCTACATAAGATGTCTAAAAGCCCCATGAAAAGGAGAAATTATATCCCCTTAGAGAGGATGTTTGATGTTTGAAATTGATAATCAAAAGGCAAACTAGAGGTTTCCTTCCAAATAAAAGTTTTGGTACTGTAAATACTAAATAATTCTCATTTTTATTCTAAAAGAAAAGAAATTGAATTTTACAAATCTTTAGTTCCAAGTTAGAACTCCCTACCTATACTCATTAAGGACATACTATCGAGGATGAATACAAAGGGATGTTAACTTTAGGTCCTAAAAAAGTGTAGATTTGAGTTTTCCTAGATTTTTATGTTGATGAGGAAGAGTCTTATCTTATGCATTGAAACATTAGTGAAATTTTTTTTGGAAGTTCATAAGTATACAACAAAATAGAGACAAAAACAATACATGTCAAAAAATTATGCTTGCTACTTTAAGTTGCATACATTTGCATTGAAAGCAAAATTTAGAATACCTCAATAATACATTTATTCATAAACTTCAAAATTATACAAAGATCACATTATTCTCCATGGATAAAATAATTATGATTGGATTTTTGTGTTTGTGCCAAAATGAAAGCTATACCATTATCTTTCCTTCCAACTCAAGCACAAATGTAGTGCCAACAACAACATATATCTATATACAATTCTTTTGCACTATCATTGATCTCCATAAATTGTTCCAAATTCAATAAAAGGGCACATCAAAATCTATAAATCTAACCATTGTGATTAAAGACAATGTCACCCCTAGAGCATTGGTTGCATAAGTGTAATGGTGTCTAGAAGAAAGCTAGTAATCACTAGGTATCCTTCTTGCATAATCACAAATGCATTCCCAAGAATAATTTCAGAGCACTAACCTTGGTGAGGGTGAAATCTTGATAGTTTTCCGTTTGGAACAAGAACAAAGAAATCTAGTGCATTTTATAACTCCTTCTAACACAAATAAAAGTACATTTCCAACAATAATGTTGCATTGCGAAAAAAAAATCAAGGGATGCAAGATTTACTTCTATCACAAACACAAACACATTTTCAACAATAACATTGCAGGATGAAGGAAATTTAACACATTATAAACTTCCTTCTAGCATAACAACATACATATTTCTAATAACAACATTACATTATGAAGGAAATATAATGTGTGCTAGCTGTCCTTCTATCAGAAGTAGAACCCCATTTCGACCAACAACATTGCACCTTAAATGAAAGATAACAATCAATATCATTCCTTCTACTACAAACATAAGCATATTGCTAGAAGCAATGTTACACGGTCAAATAAACCTAGCACATGCTAGATTCCCTTCTAGCACAAACACAAGCACATTGCCAACAACAATTTTGTAAGGTGTTTGAAATCCACCACATGCTAAATATTCTAGCCTAAATAGAAGCACGTTACTCACAAAAACATTGCAAAGTAAAAGAAATCTTACACATTCAGAGTTTCTTCTAGCACAAACAAAATCACATTGCCAAAAACAACATTGCAGGGTGGAAGATATATAACCTATATTTCATTTACTTCTAGCACATTACCAACAATAACATTGTAGTGAAAACGAAATCAAATGCATGATAGAATTCCTTCTAGCACAAGCACAAGTAAATTTCCAACAATATTGCATTGCAAAAGAAATACAATGCAAGTTATATTTCATCCTAGCGCAAATACAAGCAAGCAGGTTTCCAACAACAATATTGCATCACGAAACAAATCTATTGCATACTAGATTTTATTCTAGTACAAACATAAGCACGTTTCTAATACCAATATTGCATTGAAAAAAAAATTAGGTGCATGCTAGAATTCCTCCCACAATACACAAACATAATGTCAAAATCAATATTGTAGGGTAAATTAAATCTAAATCATGGTAGATTTTCTTCTATCACAAACATAAGCATATTTCCAATCACAATATTTCAAGGTGAATTAGATCTAACATGCTATTTGTACTTTTATCTCAAACACAAACATGTCACTCATAACAACATTGTAAGGTGAATGGAATCTAACACATGCCAGATTTCCTTCTCTCCCAAACAAAAGCACATAACAATATTGTAGGGTGAAAGAAACATATTGCATATTAGACTTGCTTCTAGAACAAACAAGCATATTGTCAAAAATACCTTATGCAAGACAAAAGAAATCTGGTGTGATAGATTTCCTTCTAGCACAAACACAAACACATAACATTGTAGGGCTTAAGAATCTAGCGCATGCCAGATTTTGTTACAGCATGAACACAAACATATTACCAACAAAATTCTAGGGAAAAAGAAATCTAGCACATGCTAGATTTCCTTTTAACACAATCACAAACACATTGCCAATAACATCATTGTGGTGAAGGAAATATGGTGCATACTAGATTTCCTTCTAGCACAAACAATTGAATTTCCAACAACAACATTGCAATGCGAAAGAAATCTAGTGCACACTAGATTTCCTTCTAACGCATAAATAAACACATTGTCAATAAACTCATAGAAGGGTGAAAGAAATCTAATGTATGCTAGATTTGTTTCTATCACAAACACAAACACATTACATCATTTCTAGATAAAAGAAATCTAGCACATGGTAGATTTACTTCTAGCGCAAACAAAATCATATTGTCAACAACCACATTGCAGTGAAAAATAAATCTAGCGCATGCTAGATTTCTTTCGAGCCAAAATTGAAGCATGTTGGCAATAAAAAAATTGCAAGGTGAAGAAAATCTAACATGTGTTAGATTTACGAATAGCACAAGCACACAACAAAATTGTAGGGTGAAATAAATCTAGCATGTTAGATTTTCTTCCAATGTAAACAAAATCATATTGCCAACAACAACATTGCATGGAAAAAGATATCTAGAACAACTTCTATCACAAACACAAGCACGTTTCCAAAAAAAACAATGCAAGGTAAAAGAAATTTAATGCATGTTAGCTTTACATGTAGCACAAATAAAAGCATACTACCAACAACAACATTTCATGCCAAAAGAAACCCAACGCATGTTATATTTCCTTCTAACACAAACACAATAAAATTGCCAAGGTGAAGGAAATATAACACGTGCTAGATTTCCTTTTATAATAAACAACCAAATTGACAACAACAATATTGTAGAGCAAAAGAAATCTAGCACAACTTCTAGCCCAAACACAAGCACATTTCCAATAACATTCCCAAGGTGAAGGAAATCTAACACGTGCTAGATTTCCTTCTATCATAAATAACCAAATAGACAACAACAATATTGCAAAGAAAAAGAAATCTAGCATAGTTTCTAGTCCAAACACAAGCATTTTTCCAATAACAACATTGCAAGGTGAAAGAAATTTAACCAGTGTTAGCTTTACATGTAGCACAAATACAAGCATACTACCAACAACAACATTGCATGCCAAAAGAAATCTAGTGTGTGCTATATTTAATTTTAACACAAGCACAAGCACATTGCTAGTAAGAACATTCCAAGGTGAAGGAACTCTAACACATGTTAGATTTCCTTCTATCATAAACAACTAGATTACGAACAATAACATTGCATTGTGAACATTCCTTCTAGCATGTCAATAAAAATATTGCAAGGTGGAAAAAATGTAAGGTGTGCTAGTGTTGGAAATATTGAGAGGGGGGTTCAATCAATATTTATTTACAATTGTTATATTATGCCAGTTAAAATCACTCATTAAACCAAAACACAAGATGTGAAACAAAAAAACAATTTTATTAATGAATTTGAAGAATCTAAAAACCCAAGCTCCAACTTGTACAACAAAGTCCTTAACTCCTTCAAGGCTTGAACCCTACATGAGGACTCTAATATTCAACTAAAAATCCAAGCTCCAAACTTGTACGACAACTCCAATCCTCTACAAATCCAACCCTCTCAGTTTGCTTCAATTCCTTAAGGTGACTCAATACTGCTTCAAGCCTCCATCAAAAACTCCAAATACTTCTAAAAAATGTATCCAAGATAGGTCTATAAAGTGCTCTCAAATCTACCTCTACAAAAACTTCATGTATACTTCAAAAAAACTTTTATGGTTGCACCAACAAAACATTTCTTCGAGTGTTGATCTTCAACTATGCTCCAAGGATGACTACTCCAATAAAACAAGTCTTTAAGTGTTGGTCTTCAACAATACTCCAAGGGTGATTGCTTCAACAAAACAACTCTTCAAGTGTTGGTCTTCAATTATGCTTTAAGAGTCAAAAAAGGCTTGAAGAATGCTCAATTAATGTCATCATCAAAGCACTCTATTGTCAACTCAAAAGATGCTTAAAGTATGTTATCATTTTATCATTCAATGAAGGTGTCTCCTAGGCTCTTCATGTGTGCTTGAAAGAATGTCCTTCGATCTATAAGGATTACTTTAATGTTGTTTCAAATATGACTTGATATGTTGATCAAGCCTCTCAAGGTGTAATATTAACAGTGATAACTGTTAATGGAAAAATTAACAGTGATAACAAAAACATGCAATAAACCCAACAAAAATATTTTTCAGCAAATGCCCATAAAACAAAAATGCTCCAAACACACCAAAATGGACAAATTTTATTATAAGATATTGTTGGAGTACAATATAAAAAAATGTGCACCTTGGCTTTCACAAGGCAAGCTACAAGCCTCTAGTGGATGTTTTATCAATGCCAAACTGTTGCTGGAATTTTCCCACTAAAAATTTGCACTGAACTTGTGATTTTTGCATTGTTGGTTGTGTTGATACCCTGATTAGCCCCCTCCTAACTGTGAAAATTTATGAATATTACTTATGCAGAAACCCTATTGTTAAATTACGATTTACTTCTCCTACTTATACAAGTTATTAATCTGAAATGTTTAGCATTAACATCGAAGTAAACACTTTAACGGCCTACACAGATCTAGAACTAAATTGAATATATACACATAGACAAAGTGACACACAAGATTTTCTGGACAACTGTCCTCGAAAAAACCCAATGCAGGGAAAATGATCTTCTAGTTGCTGGCGGGTTTTTATTATTATGTAGATTCTAAGTACAACAAATCTGGGCACCTTATTGGTTAACCCGACAGAGAAAAAATATGTAGAAATACCTCGGTTTCAGGGATGGAAAACAATATTGATTCACACCCTCAAACGGGATTTACAGAACTCAACCCTTTTCTGTCTTTAGAAACCCCAGCGCAGCTCTGAAGCCCTTTGCGTCAGCTCTGCTAGCCTGCATGTGCCTCTGCGTTGCTCAGGAGAGGCCTGCGTAACCCCATACTAGGTTACGTTGTCCCTGTGTTGCCGTAGTTGGGCCTGTGTAAGCCTTGATGGGCTCCTGTTGCCTCTGCACTGCACTTTCTGGGCCTGCAAAGCACCTGTGTAGCACTGAGTCCTCTCCATTGTGCATTTGTTGCTCCCTCTGCACTGCTTTGACTGCTGCTTCTCTGCCTCTTGTTGACTCTTTGCTTGGGATCAGATCATCCCTCTCACAAATACTACCCCTCGCTATAGCTAAAACACTCCTGGAAATTGTTAGCAAACCACACCCTAGAATTCCAGCTTAGTCTCAGTGCTTTGCCTTCGTGTGTGTTCTCCAACTGACCCCAAGCCTTTCCTTTATACTTTTATCATTGGGAAACCAATAGTTGTGATCTAATCTTGAATCGACGACTACGATTAAAAGAAATCTTATTTCATGTGACTTAAGTCATTTCCATCACATGTTTAAATTAAATACCTTTAATCTTTTAATTTTCCTAATCAGACTTAACGTCCTTAATTAAAAATATTAATTAATTAATTATCTCTTAAACTGGATGGAATTTCTCAAATCCCTTTCTGGGTCTCGGAGACCTCATGTACTCTAGTCACTCTACAAAGTTTGGGAGCTAGAGCACATCTGATGCTACCCCAACACTCAAAAATCTCAACACTAAGTGCTCAAAAAATTCTGATAAATTAGACATGGAATCCTTGTCAAAAACCCAAAAAAACCCAGAAAGGGTTTGCCCTAGTTTTGATGCTCAAAAAATGGCCCCAAATTGCTTGACCCTCCTCTAAGTGCAGAAAAACTAGAATTGTGACTGATGTTGGAATGAATGTCCCAAAATGGCTGGAAGATTCTTCTCAATTGCACCCCAAACCAAGCCCAAGAAACCCAGCTCTCAAAATCCCTTCACAAGCCACCCCACAATTGTGCCTCCATAATGATTATGCAGTTTCTGGGTAGGATGACGTAGTTTCTCCTCCGGAAAATCAGTTTGATGTGGCCTCCTGAATGCGTCATAGTTGCCCAAAAACCATACCACATGTGTGGCCCTCTATCCAACTCCTGAAACTTATGAAGAATCCTTCCCAGGGTGGTACTCAGAGTCCATCGAAGAAAGGTTGAGCTTCCTCCCTGGGAAACTCTTGTGTTGAACAACACTATGTAACTCTGCTAAACAACTAGAGTAACACTTTAATTGTCAAATTATCAAAAGGCCTCAAATGTTTCTTCCTCTCTCCTATTTATAATTTATGTTCATTTCCTCCATGTGGGCCCCTCACTAAGCAATTCAAACCTCTTCCCTTGGCCATACGATTTATCTCTCCTCAAGGAGTGCATATTAGTTAGGGAGGTGGCCCCCACATTACACCAAGGCAAACATTTCGACCCCCTTGTCCTATGTTTCCTCTCCAAGATTATCTTAGGCCCCCAAAATTAGCAAAATGGAAAATTTGTGGTACTATTGACAAAATTATTTAGGAATGGATATTACAGTTCTCCCCTCCCAGATGTTGCTTATCCCCAAGCAACTGTAAAACTAGGTGCTACAAACTCTGCTTGTTTTCCCACGTGGCGTCCTGTTATATTGTTAGCTTAGGTTAGTTACATCATTTTCCCATTAATCCATTAGCAATCTCATTAATCATAAGTGTAACTAATGAAAGAACATAAGTAATAAAAGTTGAAGATAAGCCAAGACAAAAGAACATACGAATATGGCTCAAGCTAGGGAAAAACGTCAAGATGGGGAAAACCCTTATCAATTCTTCTCATCATTAATGTCAAATTTTCAGCAGAGAGATAATACAATACTTCAAAGTTAGAATGATTTTCAAATGAGAAGGTTTAATATCACTGCCCTTAGATAAGAGGAAGGTTCCAACAAGGTTTCAAATCTGATGTTTGGTGTAGGCTCCAAGGACTTGTGCCTTCTATACAATTCTAGTAGGACTGACTAGGGCGTAAACACAGTGAGCAACTATCTCATTCACAACCTTAAATACCTTTACTAGACTAAAGATTACTGTTGTGCCTCAATCTAGTCTCCTAAACTGAGTTCATTTAATTGTCAACCAGGATTTGTAAACTGCTGAAGTGAAATGTACCATATGTACCTAGGTGCTTGTTTCCTAGTGCGTTGTGTGTAGTGTTTTGTGATGTTTTGGCCTTTTATGTTGATTTATGATGTTTTTGGTCTTTTGAAGTTTTATGTTTACAATGAAAATGCCTAGAAAACTAATGAAAAGAAATTGGTGGTCAAGAACACAGTTGAGCCTAATGTATGGAATGGCAAATGTAATCAAAAACACTGAAGCAACATCTAAACTATGACTGAATAGAAACAAGAGCTTGATGATGACTTTTTAAACAAATGACACAAACTAGACTTTGAGAAATGATCACTTAAATATGCAAGTTTTCTAACTAGATAATTAGACACTAATCATGATGCAACATTCTATTCTAAGCTTATCTATTCCATGACTAACTCCTAGTTCTATTCTGCAATTTTCAATTGAAGGTCAGAGTCTATTCTCCAAGAGTTACTGGTTTCTTTTCAGGGTAGTTCTGTTGAGGAAGAGCTCTGTTTATAGTGAGGAATTTGCAGAGATATTTCAGACCTTGTAATGATGTTATCTTCTGTTCCTAAAGTTATGGATCACTGATAGTTTTCAGAACAAAAAGATATTTGTAAATAATGAAGGCTGTCTTAGGAATCCTATCAACTGAAATGATCTACTGTGCAAAGGGTGACAGTGTGACTATGAGATATGAATGCAATGAATTGATTTAAACATGAGCTTAAGATGCTTCTAAACTAGAACAATGTTAAACCATAAGCCATCATCAAACTTTGAAATGAAGTAGCTGGACATGAATTAAATGCAAAATGAAACTCCAGAGCATTCTAATTAACATGCACTATCCTATGAAGTTACACAATCAGTTTGTTCATCATGAGGGATATTTTGGAAGAGTTCCTTCTTGTGGAAGAGGTAGAACAATTTTGACTGTGGACTTGTATGCAATTGAAAGCAAATGAACTGAAATCAAATGAAACTAAGTTGTCACATCACAGTCATATCTTGAACTTCTTAAGGATGTCTTGGAAGAATTTCTTCTTGTGGAAGAGTGATTAGGACAAGTGCAACTGTGATAGTGAAGACTAAAAACTACAACTAATTCCTATGTTACTATAGTTATTCATCATTCATTGTTATGATCTATTGGAAGAATGTCTTCTTGTGAAAGAACTGGAATGAATATAACTACAGTATCTAGTTAAAAAACAAATACAACTCCTATATCCTATTACCATAGTCATTAAACATTCATCGTTTTGATTTATTGGCAAAGTGTCTTCTCGTGGAAGAACCTGAACGACCAGAAGCTATAGTAGCTAGTTATTAAAACACAAATCCTGTGACTCCCACAGAATACAGCTGCTGAATACTTCTCCATCGCTGATTTATCAAAAGGTTCTCTGTATGAAATGGAACTGGAATTGAAAGCACAGAGTTATTAAAATAAATACAAACCTAACTCCTATCCTACAGCACCATAGTCATTAATCATTCATAAATTTACTCCAGGAAGAATTGTTTTCTTTATAAATAGAACTGGAATATACTACCATAAGATATAAAATAATACAACAACTACTAATGACATAAAAGAACTAGGCAAGACAGCTAGGAAGAACTTATCTAGTTTACGCTAAGGAAATCCGTTCAAGGGGCAGGGGCCCTCTACCACTTGACGGCATTCGACTTCACAATTAAATCACGCCTTCAAGATAATTTTGTCTGCTCCATTAATGATGCAATAGTTTGAACATAATGCTCTGTGTCTTAAAAGACGTAACACAGAGTTTACACCAAAATCTAGCAGCAAATCTACACAAAATTTCTAACTAAGCTCTCGGCCTACTCAAGAGTTTATAAAGTAAATGCAAGTAACAATAATTACAATAATTTAGAAATGATGTCTTCCTTATCCAAATCATCTTAGGAGTCTTTGAGGTGGCTGCGTAAAGGAGAAAAGACACCTGACCTAATGTCCTAGTAATATCTTTTCAGAAGGGTTCTCACGGTGAATAATCCGTATCCAGAATTATTCTTCACACACAGCAACACACCATGTAGTCACGACGTGGATCATGCCCATATGCGTTTTTCCTCAAGAGGCCACCTGGAACATGCTCAAACATAAAGGTAGCTGCAGAATCGCCGGTTAGCTACAGAATGCCTTCATTCTGCAGCTAATTCCGGTCAAAATGCTTAACAATGGCAACAATCACAAAATTCAACAAGTCAGTCATATAAACCATTCTAGAAGTAATTTTAACTATGTTTATTGATCAATTGGGTTTAAAATGAAACATACAAAATGAGATAAATGAGGTAATAGCACAAATTTGAGGCCTGAATATACCCCATCATAGTCATTTCGCATGTCCCCATGCAATGATCCCAACTTGAAGCCTGCAAGTTAATAGTCTTGAATCCCATTCTTTTTCTCTCCGTCTGGGATGTGCCACAGTCTTCTCGGTTTCCTGACCAGCAAGTTTAACCCAGGTCAGGAGGCCTGACTGACCTTCGTCTCTTTGCCTCATCTTTCTATTTAATTTCTTGCTCACTTATAAGCAGAAGCAGTTGTTCATGCTACCAGCTTGATTAATTTATAACTTTCATTTCCTATTTTTGATGCAGTCTATTTAACACTTCCACCTGTACCTACCCCTCTCATATACCACTCCACAGGAGAATCTGGGCTCTTAGTGTAGGCCTTCTAAGCTGCTTTCAGAGCCTCCATAATCAAGATTTCAAGGAGCAGATTTGACCCTGTGCCTTCATAAAAATCTTCATCATCATACTCTTCCATAGATGTTTCTTCATCTTCAATATTGATTACCCCTGTTTGTTCGATTGATGTTTTCTGCTTTTGAACTGGTTTTCCAAGTTGAGATAGAACCCCCCCTTTACAATGGACTGGACACTTTTCCCCTAGTCAATTAGCCTCAATAACTTCTTCAATGACTTCTTCACCGTTTTCTTGAACCTAAGCCATTAATTTTAATTAAGTGGGAGTCCTCTGTATCTCCTACTTTCTGTATTCGTGGTTCAGTGATAGTTTATTTCAAAGCGATTTTTGCTGCAATCATCCGTAAAGCACCACGGATTTGATATGATGCTCAATTAAAATTTTTACTAACCCATGATGATACAAGGTTGTTTCCAAAAACTGAACTCTTCTCTGAACACAGGAAGCCATTTTCTTCAGACTTTGATACAAGAAATATGGTAAATTCAAATCTTCTCCTAGAAAATGCAACATTAGTCTCATATGGTAGACATAAAATGTCCCATATCTACCCTCACATGTAACAAATTTTTGTAAAAGTAGTATATTCCTCCATTTGCTCTTCAATGCTGTACTGGGAATTCCCTTCTTGAACACACTAACATCCATGTTTGGTGATTTTAAGATTTGTTTCCATGAGTCATTATGGAATTCCCTATTTTTAAACCATCTTTCCCCAGCTCTGGATAATCCTGTAGCCTCTGCTATAAAAGCTTCATTAACAGGAAACTTAACATCTCCTATTTCAACCTCAGTGCCTTGGAATGATCTAGCAAACGTTTTGGTGACTTCCTTATGGCAACCATTAAACTTTTCCAAGAATTGGAGCCATCCTATTTGTTGTAGCATCTCCTTGCATTGTGGATAACCTTCTAAATATTTCGATCCTATAGGCTCAATCCTTACGATGAAACCCATGATTTTTCACTATCAATTAACACTCTTCTCTATCCACAAAACAATGGCTTTTACTTTCGGATTAAAATGGCTTCAAGCTCTAAATAAAAATGGCTTCAATTTTGGAAGAACATACCTTTGAAATAGCTACAGTCTTAAAAATCTCCGGTTTGTATGCCTCTGTTTGAAAAATGCCTTCGAATCCTCGGACTGATGTACTTCTGTTGAACTTTGGAATGATATGGAAGCAATTTCAATTTTCGAGCTAATGTGTCTCTGATAGACAGTGGTAGATGATTTCAAATTTCTTTTTGTGCAATACCTCCGTCTTTGGTAACAGAAGACTTCAAACTCAATCACTGAAAAATGCTTCTGTTTCTAGTAACACCAAACTTCAAACTCAACCTCTGTCTCTGATAAAAAATGGTATGCTTCAAATTCAACACTACAGCCTCTCTGTCTCGGGTAACAACAACTTCAAAACCAGTCACTACCACACCTCTGTCTTTGGTAATAACAGACTTCAAACTTCAATTACTACCACACCTCTGTCTTTGGTAGCAAAGTCTTCAATTTTAGCACCTCTGTTTTCTGGTAGCAACAGGCTTTAAACTCTACACGGCCACAATTCTGTGTTGACAGTGCAATGCTCCAAACTTTGTTCTCAGTGATATGCTCTCTGTTCAGTGAGTTCTCACACCGTTATGCTTCCAATGTACCTCTTCTGTTCTGCTCCTGATGATAATAATGCTTCTGCCTTCGGAAGGGAATACTGGCTACGGAATGACGTTATGGCAAATGGTCACGGCATAGAGTGGTGAAGTGAGGTGGAGGATTGCATTAATGATTTGAGGAGACAGCGGAGGATTTACGACGGCATGAAAAATCTTCATCATTAAAGAACTTGGTTAAGAGTCGTGGGAATTTCAAATGATTTGGCCGTTCCACCGCTCAAATGCTATTGGATAGAAAATTTGAATTGGAAGATTTAATACAAATTCTATAGAGGGTTTTATTTGGTGTTTGATCAATAAAATAATTAAAACAACTCTTTGAATAATTTCACAACTAAACTATGCTAAATTTTCATGAATTTCCATCGTAATTGAAATTTGTTACCTCTGCCCTTGATGTTTTCGTAGCCTTTGTCTTCTTTGCTCATTTTTGGAGGAATCTTTCACTATTTTCTTGATGTATTTGATTCATGAATTCACTGGATCAGTTTGTTGTAACTCTGATGTTTGCTGGTTGATGCCTTCAGGGTTTGTAGCTGCCAAAAAGACTGTCGGGCTGCAGAAAAGGTGATCAGCTGCAGAATGTCCACTGAGCTACAGAATGTTCCTGTAGAATACTTTAATCATGAAAATGAAATGTTTTTGGAAGATGGGTGAAATGTTTATGAAAATGGATGAAATGGATGATGGATTATGAAGTGGATAATGGAATAAGAATGGATTCAGTTCATGGAATGAAGGAACATAAGGGCTGTACTGCAATTCATGGCATATTTTTATTCACTTGCAACAAGATATCAAATTCTATGTTTTGACATGAGAATGGAAGATGGAGTGAAATTAATGGAATGGAATGGAGTGAAATGAATGAAATGGAGTGGAGTGAAATGTGAATGATGAATGAGATGAAGTATGGATGGATAGTGAATGGAGTGAGATGAAATGAATCATAAGTACTATGGCACTGAACTTATGATTTATAACAGCTGCTTAGAAACAAAAATGGGAAAAGTTAGAGTGTCAGAGAGACTCTGATTTTCACCCTATCTTTTCTGTATAAACATGCCAATCAGTGATTGGTTTTCATGTTTATACCTTTATTTATATATATATATATATATATATATATATATATTTTTTTTTTTCAAAAGAGAAATGCTTCCGAAAATTTAATCAAGTTGATGAAGAAGAGAGACTCTTCTTCATTAACTTCACATCATTGTCTCCTTGGAACTTCTTGACAAACTCTTCCCTTGAGAGTGGCTTGTGGTATAGCTTCAGTCTGTGGCCATTCACAAGAAAAGTGACCTCCTCTTCATCTATAGTTCTGATTTTTACTGCCCCATTATCAAAAATTCGAACAATTTCATATGGCCCAAGCCAATGTGTCCGAAATTTCCCTTGAAAATCCTTGAATTTTGAATCAAACAAGAGAGCCCAATCACCCTCTTTAAATTTCTTCTCTTTGATATACTTGTCATGCCATCTAGCCCTTTGCTGTTGGACTAGACTTGTTTTCTGAACTGCATCTTGTCTGATCTCATCCAATTCATTAATTTTCTCCAGTCTATGCTTTTGTGCCTCCGTTAGATCAAGTCCTAGCTGAAGTGCCATCTTGAATGTTTGGATTTGGAACTCTATAGGAAACAAAACTTGCTTTCCATAAACAAGCTCATAAGGAGTATGGCCTGTTGTGTTTCTCCATGTAGTTCCATAGGCCCACAAGGCTTCAGGAAGCCTATCTACCCAATCTCTTCTATGTAGATGAACAGTCTTTGTTAGGATTCCTTCAATGACTTTGTTAGTGGATTCCACTTGACCATTTGCTTGTGGATGATAAGGAGTACATGTTCTATGTCTGATTTTGTACTTCTCCATCATTTGCTCCACTAGCCTTGATGTAAATTGAGCTCCTTGATCTGTAACAATTTCCCTTGGGACACCAAAACGAGTAAAAATATCCTCAAAAAGAAAAGTAACTACAGATGATTCATTAGCAATAAGTAATGGTTTACCTTCTACCCACTTAGTAACATAATCAGTGCAAACTAATATGTATTTCTTTTGTCTTGATGGAGGACTAATAGGTCCTACAAAATCCAAGGCCCATTTTTCAAAAGGTTCAATGTGTACCTGAGGTTGTAATGGCATCTCACCCGAAGGAGAAGGTTTCCCTACCCTTTGGCAACTGTCACACCTTTTGACATATTCCCTTGCATCTTTAAACAAAGATGGCCAATAATATCCTAAGTTAAGGATCTTATAGGCTGTCCTCTTATCTTCAAAGTGTCCGCCACAAGGTTCATCATGACATGCCTTGAGAATTTCAGGCATCTCATCTTCACGAAAACACCTTCTAATGATCAAATCTGAACCTGTCTTGTACAACTCATTAGCGACCCATGAATATCTTGCACTATCATTAATGATTTTTCTTTTATCCCTTGCATTCATAATTGAAGGAAATTTTCCTGAAACTAAATAATTAGCAATATCAGCAAACCATGGAGTTTGAGTAGAAACTGCAAAAAGATATTCATCAGGAAATTGATCTTCAACCGGAGTGTCATCTTTGATATTTTGAATTCTAGACAGGAAGTCAGCCACAGTGTTTTGTTTTCCAGGCCTATCTAGAATAGTTATGTTGAATTCTTGCAATAATAACAACCATCTTATAACTCTACCATTAGTGATTGATTTATTCATTAAATATCTAATGGCAGAATGATCAGTGTGAATAAAAGTTTCATAGCCGGTTATATAGTGTCTAAATTTGTTAATGGCATGAACAATAGCTAAAAACTCTTTTTCAGTTACAGTATAGTTTAACTCTGCAGGAGTCAAATTTTTACTGATATAATAGATGGCATAGGGAATTAAATCTTTCTGTCCCAATACTGCTCCCAGAGCTGTATCGGAAGCATCCGTCGAGATATGAAAAGGTAACTTCCAGTTAGGTCCCCTTAATATAGGTGCTTCAGAAATTTTGGTTTTCAGGGTTTCAAAAGCTAACTGGCAATCAGAAGTCCACTTAAATTCACAATCTTTGGTGAGTAATTTGAAGAGAGGAGATGCTATTCTGGTGAAGTTTTCTATAAATCTCCGATAGTACCCCGTAAATCCTAGAAAACTTCTTACATCTCTTTGACAACTTGGAATGGATAGGTTAGAAATAACTTCAACTTTCGCTTCATCAACTCTAATCCCATCCCCCGAAATGTGGTGCCCTAAAACAATACCTTCAGTGAACATCATAAAACATTTTTCATGACTAAGAGAAAGGTTTGCTTCTTGACATCTTTTTAAGACCTTTTCCAAGTTTTCTAAAGCCTCTTCAAATGTATCCCCATAAACCGTAAAATCATCCATGTACACCTCTACACAGTCATGTATCAGATCAGAAAAAATTCCTAATACTGCCCTTTGGAATGTTGCAGGTGCATTGCACAATCCAAATGGCAATACTCGGTAGGCATAAGTACCCCAAGGACAAGTAAATGTGGTTTTATCTTGGTCTTCAAGTGCTACTTGGATTTGATTGTAACCACTAAATCCATCCAGGAATGAAAAGTACTTTTTACCCGCTAATGTATCTAATACTTGATCTATGAAAGGTAAGGGAAAATGGTCTTTAAGAGTAGCTTTATTCAGTTCTCGGTAGTCAACACACACCCTCCATTTTCCATTTTTCTTAGGTACAATTACTAAAGGGGAAACCCACTGACTATCTGAAATAGGATAGATGAAGTTAATATTTAACAATTTTTGTAATTCTTCCTTGACAATTTCCCTAAGATTTGGATTCATCCGTCTTTGAGGTTGTCTGATTGGTTTGCAATTTGCCTCTATATAGATGTGATAAGTACAAGTCTTGGGACTTATCCCTTTCATGTCAGTGTATTCCCATGCATATGCAGAAGAATGTCTCTGTAATACTTTGACTAGTTCTTCTTGTTGAGATTTTTCCAGATTTTTGTTTATGTTCAAGGTTTTACCTGGAAAAATTTCACTTGTAGAACTGCCAAATTTGTCCATAGAATGAAGAGACATCTGTTTAGATGACAAGAACTCAATATTGGATTTCTCTTGAAATGATTCTTGTTTGTGTTCTGAAGAAGATTCAAAATTTTCTAGAGTATTCAGAATTTGATTATCTTCACTAATTTCTGAAATTGTGAAGAGTGGTTGCAAATATTCTTCATCCTCTATCCATCGAGTGTCATCTAGATCTGTAATTGTCCTAGCTGGAGGATATAAAGTGAATTTCTTTGTTGAACTTCCATCAGAAATATACATATCACCGGACCTACAACTAATAAAAGCATCAACTGTAGCCAACCAAGGTCTTCCTAGTATAACAGGATGGCCTCCTAGATTATTCTTGGGTGTCAGGATCATGAAATCCACAGGGTACTCCCAAGAATCTAGGGACACTGGAATATCTTCTATTACCCCATCTGGTCTGATCACAGATCTATCCGCTAGTTGTAATAGTCTGGGTGTAAAGAGAAGATTAGGAAGTTTCAGTTTGTCCATGATTTGTCTACTCATGATATTTATTGCTGCTCCTAAGTCAATGAGTGTGTTTTGAATTTCAATTCCATTGATGTGAATTTTGACAACTGGATTTCCTGGGTCAAGGTACTTTGGAATAGTAGTCTTACCCATCATACTGTCTGCTATTTGTCCTACCAGTTGAATTTTCTTGGTTTCTCTTATTCTTTTCTTTGTTGTCTTCATACTCAACTCCTTTATTGTTTTGGCTAAAATTGGGATTTCCTTGATGGCTTGCAATAATGGAATTTTAATGCAAACATTTTTCAATTCATCCAAGAAATCATAATTAGGCACCATTATTTGTTTTTCTACACCTTTGTCAATTTGTAATCTTTCCGGAAAGGGAGGTATAGAAGTAGATGTGGATGGTTGCTCTAATACCGGAGTTGGGCTTATTGGATCTTTTTGTTTCAGTTTTTCAATGTTTTGGCCTTGAAAGGATGTTTCTTCCTCAAGACTTTTATTAACCCGTAGGGAGTCTTCCTCAGAATTATCTTGTTCTTGTATGATCACAGAAGGTTGCCTCTTCTCAAGTATCCTTCCAGACCTAAGTTGAACATCACTAAGGTCTAGAGGAGTAATTAAATAAGTTGGAAATTGTTGTCCTTCTATCATGTATGTATTTTGAGGATTCTTATTATTGGGGTTTGGTATGGGCTGAGCTGGTAATTGATTGGATTTTTGAGGGAATGGTAATGGAAGTGGTTGATTTTGATGAGGTTGGTTCTGATGATGTTGTTGAGAATTTTGTTGAAAATTTTGTTGAAGATTTTGAGGAAAATTTTGTGGGTATGGTGGATAGGATGGTGGATACCGATAATATGGAGAGTATCTTCCATAGGGACCTTTTGATCCTTCTGCCCAAGCTTGTGATTGATTTTGAAATTGGGGCCAAGGTTGCTGCCAAGAATTCCAAGGTGGAGGTTGATTATACATTTGATCATGAAATCCCTGTGTTTGAGGTCCCTGCCAAGGTCTTCTAGATACAAAGTTAAGAGATTCTGTGGAATCTGTAGGAGTTTCTTCTTGAAAAACAGCCTTGAGACCAGGAAGAGAAGGACAATTCTTGGTCTCATGTTTCTTAGAACAAATAACACAGGTTTCTACAACTTTTACATCTAAAGGACACTCTCTCAAGGCATGTTTCTTCCTACATTTGGGACAAAAGATTGCCAAGGCATCAGATTCAGCCTTTTGCTTGTTTTGTATCTTGAGGGTGTCTATTTGTTCACTAAGACTCCCTAAGATGTCAGATTTAAAATCATCAAGCATGTGTCCTACTTCTGATCTACTTACTGTCCCAGAAGCAGATTTACTTGCTCTTGCAAGAGCAGGATCTCTTGGACCTTTGACAGTTTTGGATTTCCCTCTGGAAAGGTTGATACATAACTCAGATATTTTAGGTAATGTGAGTTGTGATATATCCCCTTTTCCCATCATGTTAAGGATATCCAACCACTCATCCCTAATGGTTTTCAACAAAAGAGATTTTAAAGTGTCTTGATCTAGGTTTTCCATTTGTGCCCTTTTTATGTTGTATTTAAATCTTTCCAACAAATCTTCTAAGTTTTCATCTTCTTTTTGTAACATCTTGAACACTTCTTCCTTATGATTAACCGGCATACAATAATCCAATTATCTCTCTAGAAATGCTTGTTTCATGTCTTCCCATGTCCTAATGGAACTACTGCTTAAGCTCATAAACCACTTCAATGCTGCTCCTTTCAGAGTTGAAGGAAATAATTTCAATTTTTGGGCATATTGAAGGTAGTCATAAGTCCTACACAGTACTTCAAATTCGAACAAGAAAGTTTCAGGATCCTCAGTTTTAAGTCCATAGAAGTTCGGAAGGACAGAAGGTGAAATGTTTTTCATGGTTGTATTGGTTTCTCCATCAAGTATAGGGAACTCAAAAGAGCTTCCTATTCTACCTCTTCCTCCATCTGCACCTCTACCTCCTCTTCCTCCTTCTCCTCTACCTCTACCTCTACCTCCTCCAAATAATGTGTTTTCTCCATTAACAACTCCTCCTCCTCCTTCTTCTGCCATGGTTGACTCTCCTGTGGAAGTAGAAAGGTTTGTATCCTCAACAAAAATTTTTGGATCCTCTTCTATGGCAGGTTCAGTGGATGAAGTGGAAGGTTTCTCTAATGGAATAGGTGACCTTAGATCTTTCAGAAGTCCAGGATCAAGAAAGGATGGAAGATGGGCTCGAGTCAAGGTGTACTAGTTCGATCTGGGGGACAGAAAGCAAGGGGAGTTCCTGATGTTTCTAACCTTCATCTTGCTTATAATTTTCTCTTTGAACTTCTTCCTGATACATAAATTGTTTTGATGACAGTAGTCAAAGTTTCCATGTTTTACTTTCTTTGCAACGGTGCAACATAGGCCTAGCCCAGTCTCTCTGAATGACAGGATTACTATTGTCAGATGAGATATGAGAATCACTGGTGGAAAAGGGCATAAACAAGATGATGTTTCCTAGTGCGTTGTGTGTAGTGTTTTGTGATGTTTTGATTTTTTTATGTTGATTTATGATGTTTTTGGTCTTTTGAAGTTTTGTGTTTACAATGGAAATGTCTAGAAAACTAATGAAAAGAAATTGGTGGTCAAGAACACAGTTGAGCCTAATGTATGGAATGGCAAATGTAATCAAAAATACTAAAGCAACATCTAAACTATGACTGAATAGAAACAAGAGCTTAATGATGACTTCTTAAACAAATGACACAAACTAGACTTTGAGAAATGATCACTTAAATATGCAAGTTTTCTAACTAGACAATTAGACACTAATCATGATGCAACATTCTATTCTAAACTCATCTATTCCATGACTAATTCCTAGTTCTATTCTGCAATTTTCAATTGAAGGTTAGAGTCTATTCTCCAAGAGTTATTGGTTTCTTTTCAGGGTAGTTCTGTTGAGGAAGAGCTCTATTTATAGTGAGGAATTTGCAGAGATATTTCAGACCTTGTAATGATGTCATCTTCTGTTCTTAAAGTTATGGATCACTGATGGTTTTCAGAACAAAAAGATATTTGTAAATAATGAAGGCTGTCTTAGGAATCCTATCAACTAAAGTGATCTACTGTGCAAAGGGTGACAGTGTGACTATGAGATATGAGTGCAATGAATTGATTTAAACATGAGCTTAAGATGCTTCTAAACTAGAACAATGTTAAACCATAAGCCATCATCAAACTTTGAAATGAAGTAGCCGGACATGAATTAAATGCAAAATGAAACTCCGGAGCATTCTAATTAACATGCACTATTTTAGGAAGTTACACAATCGATTTGTTCATCATGAGGGATATTTTGGAAGAGTTCCTTCTTGTGGAAGGGTAGAACAATTTTGACTGTGGACTTGTATGCAATTGAAAGCAAATGAACTGAAAGCAAATGAAAATAAGTTGTCACATCACAGTCATATCTTGAACTTCTTAAGGATGTTTTGGAAGAATTTCTTCTTGTGGAAGAGTGGTTAGGACAAGTGCAACTATGATAGTGAAGACTAAAAACTTCAACTAATTCCTATGACACTATAGCTATTCATCATTCATTGTTAAGATTTATTGGAAGAATGTCTTCTTTTGAAAGAACTATGATGAATATAACTACAGTTTCTAGTTAAAAACAAATACAACTCCTATCCTACAGTACCATAGTCATTAAACATTCATCGTTTTGATTTATTGGCAAAGTGTCTTCTTGTGGAAGAACTGGAACGAATTATGGCTACAGTAGCTAGTTAAGAACAAATACAAATCCTATCCTACAATACCATAGTCATTAAACATTCATCGTTTTGATTTATTGGCAAAGTGTCTTCTTGTGGAAGAACTGGAACGAATTATGGCTACAGTAGCTAGTTAAAACAAATACAAATCTAACTGATATCCTACAATACCATAGTCATCAATCATTCATCATTTTGTTCTGTTGGAAGAATGTCTTCTTATGGAAGAACTGGAATGAGTACGACCACAGTATATAAAACACAACAACTACTAATTTAATATGCAGAACGTAAAGACATCTAGGAAAAACTTATCTAGTTTACGCTAAGGAAATCCGTTCAAGGGGCAGGGGCCCTCTACCACTTGACGGCATTCGACTTCACAATTAAATCACGCCTTCAGGATAATTTTGTCTGCTCCATTAACGATGCAATAGTTTGAACATAATGCTCTGTGTCTTAAAAGACGTAACACAGAGTTTACACCAAAATCTAACAGCAAATCTACACAAATTTTCTAACTAAGCTCTCGGCCTACTCAAGAGTTTATAAAGTAAATGCAAGTAACAATATTTAAAAAAATTTAGGAATGATGTCTTCCTAATCCAAATCATTTTAGGAGTCTTTGAGGTGGCTGCGTAAAAGAGAAAAGACACCTGGACTGTAACAGTCCTAGTAGGAGTCTTCTTTCACAAATGTGTTCCCACGTGCATAACCGTATCCAGAATTCATTTCCTCTGCCATGACGAGCAACACACCATGTAGGAACGACGTGGATCATGCCCATATGCGTTTTTCCTCAAGAGGCCACCTGGAACATGCTCAAACATAAAGGTAGCTGCAGAATCGCCGGTTAGCTACAGAATGCCTGCATTCTGCAGCTAGTTTCGGTCAAAATGCTTAACAATGGCAACAATCACAAAATTCAACAAGTCAGTCATGTAAACCATTCTAGAAGTAATTTTAACTATTTTTATTGATCAATTGGGTTTAAAATGGAAATGGACAAGGGAAAAATGAGGTAAAATGAGGTGAAGGAAAGCACAAATTTGAGGCTCAACAATTACCTTCAACCAGACTCTTCAAATGCTGGTAGCCCATAAGCCTTCTTGTAGGCTTCAAAACCTACTACACAGCCTCATGATAAAGCAACCCTGGTTGTGGCTTTCTTGCTGTAGGTTCTCGGCCTCCAAGACAGGGTTCTTAAGCCATGTGGCCTAGCTGTAGCTGACCCAAACTAGTGCAGATGGCTTCAAGGAGAATGACACCTTCACAACAATCCCAAACTGTCATCGAAATCACCCTTAACAGGTGTGACTTCTATCTACTTGAACTCAGACCTGTGATGAAGATAAAATGCCCAAGAAAAATCATAAATGTGCCCAAACCAATCTCGTCCTCCATCCTATGGTACTCTACCCTTGAAGATGACTAAATTGAACCCAACCTTGCCTTCATCTCCTTCATTGGAAATCACCTTGCAGCCTCTGCGTCACCCCCTTCCAGGCTCAGCGTTCAACCCCAGCCAAGTTGTTTTGCCTCCTTGGACCCTGAGGAACAGCCTCCCGGTGCCACTTTTCGGATCTTGGCCTCCAAAACTGATCCACTAGCAAAATTTTGAAAACCCTTCCTCTTCCTTTGCGTGAGCCTACGCAATCACTGCGTCAGCCCTCTTCCTTCAGCGCTTGCTTTGGCTATATCTCTTTTGCCTCTCTCTGACTGATGCTCCACCAGTTGAGAAAGTCTCTTCCTCTCCAGATGTTATCTATGCCCCTCACTGCTCAGATCTCTAGCTTGAATTCCTCAACAAATCACGACTTAGCTAAACAAGCTCTGATACCATGTGAAAATTCGATTGCCCGAATACTACTACCGCAACTAATGAGAATTCTTATATTTGTTAATTACTTGAACAAATTATTTATTGTGTTCTACGGTATATATTGAAACCCATACACTATAGCCTTCACAAAATTAAACTGTGGAAAATAAATGTGCAGAAACAAGATCTGAGCAACAGTAAATCATAGACACATGACACCGTTATTTTTGGACCAATGTCCCCAGAAAAACCCAATGTGGGAAAATCGGTGCAGCAACTGAGGGTTTGTTTATTATGCAGTAATTTTATGAGTACAAATCTATGATGGTCGAAACTAACAAATCATACAGAGGAAAACTGACAAATAAAATATCGTGAGAAGATCTCACTCTGCCACGGGAATCCAACACTGACCTTAGCTAGAGATGAGTTGCTCTGTGCTGCCTCTATGCAGTGACTGCGTCACTCTATGCGGTCTTTGCGTCACAAATAAAATTTCCCTCTCTCTTTGCACTAGATCTCTCTGCTGACTGGAAACGAGGCCCTTCTAGCCTCTAGAAACTCCCTCTGGTTACTAGCACTAAACCCCGATTGTTTCCTCAACAAAAAATTGAACTCTCTCTGAAGCTCTACGGAGTCCCTGCATAGCCTCTGTGCAGTTGGCTCTGTGCTTCTCTATGTGGCTTTTACTGCCTCCTCTGCTTTTCACTCTCTGGATCAGGAAACTCTTCCAACCAAAAATTATTTCTACCCCTCTCTGCAAAAATATTCTCGATCTATTTTCCAAATGATCCATCAAGTCCTTATAATCTTCTCATTGAGTATTCAACAATCGAGATTAAATCACTAATCAATGGCTAAGATTAACTTGACTTGATCTCTAACGTTTCTAGAAGATTCACACTCTATTTTAATTAATATTTATTAATTATTTTAATTTCCTAAGTTTAGACTTAGGATCCCATTAAAAATAATGAATTATTTCCATAAAACATAATCTGAGTGGAATTCTCCAAAATCCTTTCTGGGTTCTTTGGAATACATGTGCCTAAGCCTCCCTGCAAATTTTGAGGCTTAGAGCACCTTTGATGCTACCAGAAATCAACACTCCCTCTTAGCGAGGAATGTGCTCTAGCAATACATCCAGTTGAAGTATTGCTCTGATTCTGTAACATCCCCTTTGCGCTGCTGATGTTTGACATTGTTGCCCACAAAAACCGCGTTTTTGCATCCATGTTGTTGTTGACCATGCATGCTACTGCACTGCAACAAAAAAAAAACATGCAAAATATGAACTAAGTGTTCAGTAGGATGCATCTCGTACTGAAGATATGATTGCTACTAGGACTTGCATTGTCCCCCTGAAGTTGTTGCGTTGTTGTTGACTCTGCACTGTGCCTTCCTGCATTTCTTCCAACTCTGCTCTACGCTGCTCAGACTCTGGCACTCTATAACCACTGCTTTGTCACTTCTGCACCAACTGAAGCTTGTCCATCTTGCTAATTCTGATTTGGTCTCCCATAGCAAGGTGATGATCTGAGAGGTGGACTCCTCAAGGATTCTTCCCAATCTAAAGTTTTGCTGAACTACAATTACAAATTGGCCCAACGCTTCCCTGGGGATATATGGACAATCATGGTGAATATTGTAGGGTAAAGGAAATCTAGCGCGTGGTGGATTTACTTCTAGCAAAAACACAAGCATATTGCAAAAAACAAAATTTCAATGCAAACAAATTTAATGCATGATATATCAATGTTGAACTTGGCTTCCATAGTAATGTTCCACATTTGAATGGAATTCCCAAAATATTTCATTTTGTTTAAATAATGGTTCATGCATCTCTAGTAAAAACTAAAAGCTAGATGCTAAAGGTGTTTGTCAGATGTTACTTATGAATGCATATATAAGATTGTTGTAATTCATATATTCTCATTGTAATACTGAATGCTAAATCTATCCCTTCAATGGTCCATGAATTGAGTTTTAACTCATTCATATCTTTGTTTCTAAAGAATGGAGCTCAGTAGCAGCATAACACTTTTCAGTGTTATTATTCATTAAGTTTGTACCTCTTGAATTGGAATTGGGTTATGTAGCTACATAGCAAGTTTGAGTTTTCTTCCAAGTCTGGGTACTTGTCTATGATTTCTAGTACATATGCAAGCCTTGAAAGCATGAGAATGCACAAGAATAAACTCCTGGGATGAATACTCATTTCATTATAAGGACTTCTCTTACGTTGATGTCACCATGTCAGCAAGGACATTTGTAGATAGCTTGAAAGAAACAAGCAATCAAATTCCCCGAGAATGCACTTAACTTTCCATATGCCTAAAAGCAGAGGCAATAGCTAGCTGGAATCCAATCCAGGAAAATGCCCATATTATCATCCTATGCTTAGTAGTGCTTACAAGGAAATCGGTTGGGCATGTGTTTAAAGTTTGTACAATAAAAAAAAAACACCCAGCAATCTGAACAGGCAATAAGATATCAGTTTACCAGGTCAATCTAATAATATAGCATGTGTGGCCTCACCTTGAGATTGTTGCCTTGGATTTACTGGCTATTTGACTTGTCAAGTGAAGGATATTCCCTTGGATTATGTGTAATCAATGGGCTGGGATCTTGAGCACTAAGGAATAAGATGAACTTGTAGCTGATTTTATCTCATCACTGGTGTATTCTAGCTGGGTAAGTGTCAGTGGATGAGGTTGCAAATTTTCACATATTACAAAAAAATATGTTAATATATGGTGGCAGAGGGAGTAAAACTCCATTAGCACCAGAAGACACAGGTACAATAGACAACGAAGATGACCAGTTTTTCTATCTTACTGATGCAGAGACCCAGTTTTTTCCATAGAAGTTAAACAACTAAATTTGGACTCTTGATTATAATGACACTTTCATCATGATCTCTATAAGGTAGTACCTAATAATCCTTTTCCTTGTTCAGTGAGGAAGCAAGAGAGCTCAAGTCCTTAAGTACCCTGAGAATTGCAGCACTAGAAATTTTACTTGAAAGAAGCATGGTGTTTGTCTCAGCAAAAAAACTGGAGTTCACTCACTGCAACCTTGCTCAATTTGGCAATTTGGTGATGAAAATATGTCAATGGGGAGGTGCCAGTTTCACTAACTTAGCCAATACATATACATCATGAGAATATACAAGGTCTAAAAAACCTTCACATGTCAGCAAGGATGATAACAATCTAAACTCTGTTTCAGGAACATTGACCAACATTGTTTATAAAATGCCATGTCTCACCTCAGCACAAGCACAGAACCAAATCATCACTGTGGTGTATGCTTGTGCTGAAGAAGCCACAAATTCACACCAAGATGCATGCTAACAAATGTCCTTTTTGACACTGTCTTTGTATCAAGCTATCTACAAATGTCCTTGCTGACATTATGACATCAATGTAAGATAAGCCCTTATAACGAAATGGGTATTTATCCCAAGAGTTTATTCTTGCACGTTCTCATGCTTTCAAGGCTTTCATATGTGCCAAAAATCATAGACAATGACCCAGACTTGAAAGAAAACTCAAAGTTGTTATGTAGCTACCTAACACAATTCCAATTCAAGAGGTACAGAACTTAATGAATAATAACACTCAAAGTGTTATGTTGCTACTGAGAATGCAGGGATCAGCAAGAAGAATATTAGGTGAGATAGAAGATGTTGGAGCAAAATAAAGATCATTGACATTAGAAAAAAATTCATAGGATTAAGATCTCTTGATTAGAGACCAATGATGGTTGGAGAACATGCTACATGGTCTTGAACATGACCATCATGGTTTCCCAAATGTGGTGGTTGTGCAAATGCATCTTGTTGTTATGCTAGATCTTGCACAAAAAATCTAATTCTGTGACTGTCACTATGCCATGAAGCAGCACAAGTAGATCTAGAGTTTGTGAAAAAAATAAGAGAATTTTACATCCAATGGATCTCCCTTTTCCACGAGGATTGTGACTCCAAGTGAGTTTGAACAATATCATAACATAAAATAATCATAACTTCCTCAATACTTTTCAAAATCACTATTATGATACCAATTCAGAAATGGCATAAAAATTTGGTCTCTGATGGCAAACTTCAATCTAGTACCTAGGCAAGGAAAAAATTGCCTTGCAAGATAGGGCTTTGATATGTATGGAAGGACAACCTCTTGAGGGAATAACACCTAAATACTGCACAAAATCACTATTATGAACCCAATGTGGAAATGAAGCCAAAATTATGCATCTTGCAGTTTGATTGTAATTAGCCACACTAGTGAAAAAATATGCACGTTACAATTTTTTGGTGGTTGAAGGGAGTAGATCTAGTGGAATTTGAAAAGTAAAAAAAATCAATGAGGCAAGGTATAGAGCACTTGATTGTAAAAACCCACCAGTGTCTAGTAGCCGTGTGAGATGGAAACCTTAAGAGGTGACTAGATCTACAGGATGCAATCATTGTATTACAGCTAGTGCACCCCTCTCGTCTCATTTGGTAAATAACATAGCAGTGAACTATAGCTTGGAATTTGGGGGGATTGAGTGCTTTTTCCTCTTTTGGATTTAGAGTGATGAAGGTAGCATTTATGGTTGGAAAGGCACCTCAGATTTAGTGTAACTTTTCTTCAATGCCTAGACCTCATTTTTAATGGTGAACCAAATGTGGTGGAAGAAATTTGTGGTGAAAACATTAGGACTTGGATATTTTCTGGCAGGCATATCCATGACAGTCAATTTGACATCTATTAAAGTGATGGGCCTCATGGGACTGGCAGTGTGTTCTTTCAAGAATAATTAGGGGATGTGTTTAGTGATCATGTGAATGGCAGTGAAACCATGCTATTTGAGTTTTGAGAGGAGAGACCAGAAAAATTTTGTTGGTTTGTGCTCAATATGTTGACGAGAAGTTAGCTTATTACCTTGATTGTTCTTGAGATGAGTAATTCTATTACAATTCGAATGTCGAATCATCGAGTTCTATAAGTAGCCAATACCTCTGACTTGGGCACATCTAAAAGGAATCTAGGTCTCATTCTGGATCATACAAAAAAGTCTTGTTTGATTAGCAACTATGGAAATTTGGGGTCATTGTTTGTCTTGTGCAAACATTGGTATTAAATTCTGAAGAAGACCGAGTCTCTTTCATACTCACATATTTGCAACAAAGATATCTGAATATAGGGTCTAGATTTTTGCTCAGAAGTTTGGGATCCATTGATCCAATCCCTTGTCATCCAATTGCAATCAAAATGAAAGAAATCCATACCTCTCATAGGTCCAGGATTTCTCTGCTGATTGGACAACATTCTGGCCTGCAGATCCCTAGACGATTGTCTTATCTTAACCTTTCTCTAAATAAATTTAAGACTAAAATTAATGATCTGAAATGTTGCAGGACTGTAGTCTATTCACAAAGTCCACATGACTCTCAAAAGATAACTTTCTCCACGATGGTCTGTTGATGGAGTTATCTGATCTTGTCTTCTTTCACAAATCTGAAGACATGGACTTGTTCCTAAGCAGCTTCGGATCCTCTAATGATACACACCTAAGACATTAATGATGGTCTTATAATATATATAGCCCTGCATGTCTTTGCCAAAGGGGTTTTTCTTGGGGTTTTATTTGTCAAAAAATTCATTGGCATTCACCGACCTATGGTGGATTGAAGACAAGACAGCCCGATCTGCAGCATAAATCAAACATATGTTATGTTATCTTCCAAGGTGATGCTTGTGCCTCAGACTGAGTTTAATCTGCATATAAGAATTCTTACCTAGTAGATTGAATTGTCCACTCTCAAGGCATCCTCAAGTGGCATTGTGGCACTCATTTGGCATCTATTCTATTAGTGATCAAGGCTCCCTATAGGCGAAAATATGTATCAAAATCTGAAGATGTTGAATAATTTCGGTCACTTTTATTGTTACAGACCTGAGGTATCTTATCTAGAAAGTTTCAACTTAATATACATGATGGTATTGTAGATTCCAGGTGTTCTTTTGTTAAAGAATATTCGGCCACTGCACTCCAAGGTACTTCCTATGATAACAACCATGATATGCTTTGATCCCTGTAATCAAAGCCCTCAACTGTGAGCCATTATCAAGCAAAGTTTAAATAGAGTCCTGACCTTGCACATTGATCAGTCATCATTGGAATTTCCGTTGATATAAGCAGTATGAGTAAGTGATACTGCCTCTTGTTCTCACAGATTTTTCATCTTCAAGCAAACGAGATTCACATTATGAATATCTACAAGATATTCCCTCACACGACCCGGACAGCAGCAACGATGGACCTCGATCACAAGATTTGCCCAGACCACTATTCCAATTTTTTCATGAACTAGAAATGAATACCAATGTTACCTTTGATCATCTCTTTCACTTCTGAACAGTCCGCAAACCTTTCTCAATTTTGATCCGCACTTTAACAAAGGAGCATTGCCCTTGAATGTTACATGTATCCAGACCCTATACGTTGTAACCACTTCAGGATTATACGCAGAAGCTTTGATGAACAGTCAGAGACAGTCCGCACTTCTGTTCTAGAGACCGCAACACTTTATTACACTAAGATACCACAAGGATGTATGTATCTTAAACAGTCCTGAAACTCATCAAAAATCCGCACTGAACCTCGTCCAAAAAATCCACACTTATGTTTCAGAGATGACAGAAATTTCTTGTGTTCAAATGACCGCAGAACAGGTGTATATATAGAGACAACTTTATTTTCTTTAGACCGGACTTCCATTTAGCTTGTAGGCCGACTTTAACACATCATTTTAGTTTATCTTACAACGTTGTTGGAGGGTTGAATTAATCCATTCATTCACGGTTTCTTTGGCAAGGTCTTGGAGCATTTCTTTAGACTAGATCCTTCATAGATAAGACACTTAATTACATTTATACCTAGAAGACAAAACCCTAATACACATCAATAAGAATTCTATTAACCTAAAATAAAATCTTGCTCATGAAACTCATGAAGCATGTACAACAAATATACATTTCATTATGTTTGTCTTCTTCTTTACATAAATACATAATCACATAGTCAATATAAAGACCGATCCTAGTTACACTTTTCAACACTCCCTCTTAAATAGGGAGGTACTCATACAGGTACATAGTCACTTTCAAACTAAAGAATCTCATAAGAAGAATCGGATTGGTAATTGCATCTGTATAGCATCAAATCAACCAGCATTGTCCTAGTGCAAGGCCTTCACTAATAGCCCCATCTCTCAACAAGACAATGGGCTACAATGTTGGCGAGACACATGACTTATAGACACCATAGTCATTATCTCTCCAAGTTACATACTCCACCCAGGTGTTCCCAGAGTATGACCTTCTTGGACTATCCTTCTCTTCGGTAGCCAGCGCTCAAAGAATATCAATCCTTGACTACTCTTATCTTGAATGCCCTATCTCATTCTCAAAGAGTATCGAATGCCAGATGATTACTCAATCCTCCATTTTGTCTTCTAGGTGAAGACCAGAATGATGTGTCTATCCATTGTCTCCACATGGCCTTCACTAAGACTTGCCGTTGTTAGTCCTAGTCTAGTGCATGATACATGCATTAGAGAATCACATATGTCACTCTCCTTTAACTCAGGAAATATGTCACTCTCCTTTAACTCAGGAAAGGCATACTTCAAGTTTAGCTCCCATTGGCTTCTTGGGATCTTTATACCTTGGAAGACAAAGGAGTGTTGGGACTTGCATATGTTCACACACATGGACTGGTTGTAGCTACTAAATGAATTGTTAGAGGGTTGCAAGATGATGCTGATGACAAATTCTCTGAAACTGTCAAATCATGATAGCCTCACATATGTTTGTCTTCAGTGGTTACTTCACATTCGATGACATATTTTACAGTGCCTTATATTTTATATTGAGAGCTCTCCTATGCTTAAAATAATCTTAAAGGCATAAAGAAAATCGAGTGGGCCTGTGGCTGCTATTGCACACGAACAACAAAACCTAGCTGCTCCATTCAGCCACCATGGCCTCTGGAGGGGGATTCGAACCCATCCCTCTTCCACCAGAGGTGAGTGCTTTCAAGAACTTGGTGGAATCAAGCTGCAAACTCCCTCCAACAACATTGCAGAAGAAGTTTGTCAAAAAAAAGGACAGCATCCCTTCGGTGGCTCTCTCGGAAGAAGAAACATGTAGACCCGCCCTGAATCTTGCAGAAAGAGGCCTCATATGGCAGCTTACAGGCCTTTGGCCATCTCCCAAAGCAGTGGAAGACTGGGTAAAGAGAAACTAGATCCCATTAATCAAAGAAGTCATCAAAAGTTATTTTGTTGGCAAAGACTTTTCTGTGTTTGTGTTTGAAAGTGTAGAGGATAGAAGCCTCATATTCAGGAATGGCCCATACCTCATGGGGCCGCAAGGCTTATACTTAAACAAGTGGTTTCCTGACTTTGACCCCTCCCAAGATGTGCCCTCATCCATTCCAGTTTGGGTGCATCTCCCTCACCTCCCACTGCATTGTTGGAACTAGAAGTCCCTTTAGATTATTCGCAATACCCTCAAAAAATATATTGATCAAGATGTTAGAAAAGATCAGTACTCTATGCCCACATCTGTGTCTAGGTAGACTTGGAAGAAGGGATGCCAGAAGCAATCAATCTAACAGTTGCCGGATGCCCCTATATTCAAGAGCTAGACTATGAACAACTCCCTTTCAATTGCAGACATTGTCACGGTTATGGACACTTCGCAAGATATTGTGAGAAAAAGGAATCATAAAGGGGAACACCAATACAGTTCATGGAAATGAAGAGAGGAGTTATATTCCCATCTCGAATGAGGCACCAATCCCCAACAACAAGTAAAGCACTCCTGCAGACCCTCCAGAAACAGCCCCTAACAGCATGGAACAGAACGCAGCCCCTTCCTTCAATAAAGATGGCAAAGAAATATACCCACTTGGAGCCTCCCAAGGCAGCCCCTCCAACCCTTCATATGCAGAAATAGCAAAGAAAAATCTTGCAGACAACTCCTGCTCCTCAGAGGATGAGACCATTGAGAGACCTTCAAAAAGAGTCGGAAGGAAATCATATAAATAAGTCAGGGAAGAGGAGGCAGAAAGGCTAAAAACGCAAGGAATCCAACCCACAATAGAAATGTCCATCGGGAGAAACACCAGAGCAAGGCCTCCCAAGGGAGGACTCTCCAACCCCTCCCTCGGTAAATAATGTGTCTAGTCCCTTGGAACTGCAGAGGCTTGGGGAACCACCCAAAAATCAAAGCCATCAAATATCTATCGAAAGTATACCCTCTTAGACATCCTCATGCTCCAAGAGACTAAAATAGAAGGGCCTTCCCTTCTTGAAATCAGCAAGTCAAAGTGGAAGAAAAATTTAGACAAAGTAATAAGCTTGAGGGGATCCTGAGGCATATTAGCTACTTTATGGTCTGACGAACACTTCCAACTGCTTAACACCTATGAGACCAGAATTTGATCTTCACAGAGCTAAAGCATCTCACAAGTAATTTGACCTTCACCTTATTCAATCTTTATGTCCCTGTACTTCATGCTGAAAAAAGAGAGTTTGGGAACTCTCTCTCTTCCTTCCTAGAGCTTCACTCCCCCAGCAATATCATTCTAGCTGGAGATCTAAACACAGTCTTGAAACCAAGAGAAAATAGGGAGGTAACAGAAATAGAGATCAAATGTTGTCGATGGTGGAGGAGCTAATGCAGCAGTGGGATCTCCTCGATTTTAACCCGGTGAGAGGCCTCTATACCTGGACCAACAACAGATCAGGGGATGACCACATTTCTGCATGACTGGACAGATTCATAGTCGAAGGCACTATGCTGATGGAAAAAATTTTAATCTCAACTAAAATCCTCCCCAAACTCACCTCGGATCACAAGCCCATTCAACTACTTATGGAAGCTGATGAAGGCCTGGGCCCAATCCCCTTCTGGTTCAGCCCTCTCTGGATTGAAAGAGAAGGATTCTTTGAAACCGTTCATATGTATGGTTGGACTAGACAAAGGTCATCAATTGTTGATATGGCAAATCAAACATGGATCATAAATGATTCAATAGACAAAAGATAAAACGAGTGGACACTCTCTGGAGGGATCCTTAGGCCTTTGAGCTTAGGGTTACAAGTTGGTTCATTCCCTTGCATGTTTTTCCACGCAAAAATACATTAATCAAAACATGCTTTAACTTTTATTGATGGATGTTATGTGCATTGTGGGAAAAAGAAAGATTTGAAGCATATTATTTGGGGTTGTCGCTTTCCCAAACCTATTTGGAAGGTCATCTACTATGATTCTTTGTTTTGTTCTCTTGCCCTCTACACTAGAGGGTAGATTTTCTTGGTGATTATGATTTTGTGTATATTTTTATCAACCTTTTTGGTCATTTCTTAGATTACCCACTCCCTCCAATGTTTGGAACTAAGTTGTGTGGTTTTCATTCAAATTCAGTGAATTTGGAAAAAAATATTGATGGTGCAAAATAATATGATAAAATCCCTCTTATGTTCAGCAAAGAGAATTAAGCAGATTTTGTTAGAACTTCCTAAAAAAATGTTAGAATTTAATATTTTGTTCAAAAAACATGTTGACGTGTGTGTGTGTGTGTTTATTTTCTAAGAGCTTAACAAAAAATAAATGAACCTGATTTTTCTCATCATGTAGAGACTTGAGAATTAGGGTTGTTGCTCATCTCCCTTCCTTATTCTCTTGATTTGTATAGAATCGATGGTAATTAAGACTTGGAAACTTCCTCCTCTCTTGCTTGGACTAGCAAGAGTCTCCTCTAATAATGTGCAATCCCAAATCCCTGCATCTACCCACAAGAAGAAGTCACATGTAACCAGGGTTTATTCTATCGTCACCAAGGCTTCTATAAATGCACTTGAACAATAAACACAAGGTGAAACCACTCCTAATGGCCTTTCAAAGCCTATGCCAATTGGGAAAAGAAATACCAACACTTATTTTAAAGACTTTATGCTTAAATTTGACATGAGCAACTTTGCTTCTAGTGTTGCACCATGGACCCCATCCTCACCCACTTCCACAACTGCCTATGTGGAAAATGCAACTTTAGTCCCTAATGTGGCTCTGGAGGTCGAATGGCTTATGCAAAAGATTGAACATTTCAAGGCCCATGACATGATCTGCAAATTTAATGCATTGTGGCCTTTGTTGGCATAGCTATAGGCCTAGAATGAATCGTCACGTAATCCCTTTCTCTTTAAATCTAAGGCCATTCGTCCAGCTACAAAAGGTTTCTTCATCCTTGATTGAGTCCAATGCCTACGAGCACTGGATAAAAGTGGTTATGTGTGGCCCATGGTTTGTGGAAATTGAAAGCTTCTCCTTGTAGACATGAAGCCCCAATTTCAATCCAATCATTAAATCTTTAACAATGATTCAACTTCTTTAAGTTCAATGGTAAAATCTGCATTTGGAATTATAAAAACACAAGTCCTTGAACTCCATTAGTGATGTTTTGGATGAATATTTCTATCTTAGTGACGCCATTGGAGCTAAAACTCCTACTAACTTTTCACACTTGTGTATTATGGAAAAGGGTTGCCAAATCAAATAGTTTTGAGATATGGTGACCACCACTACTGTTGAGTCTCAATTCTGCATCTTTTCCATACACTTTTCTATACCTTTTTCACTCACCTGAACCTCCCAAGTTGTCAATATCATTTGCAAAAGAGCATCTAACATGGTTTTTAATTATATTTTTGTGTTTGCTATTTGATTTAGATTTTTTTCATTCAGCTGCGGAATCTTGCCACTTTCCACAGCTACTGCAACTTTCTGCAGCTATTTTGTGAAACTCTATGTTACAGGTGTCTACAGGGAAAACGAGCCACATGGGCAAGTCAGGAATGATGTGGACATGGTTCATGTTCTATTGGTTCGAGCAAACTCATCTAAAGAAGCCGCGGTCAAAGGCATCCACATGGAAGTCAACCATAGAGTCTTACGGTGACAGGACTCTGTTCTGTGTCACGTAAAGGTTCATATGGTCATTTCTGAGCTTGCGGAGGACAAGTCGACATCTGTACATGGCTCCATAGTCGAATTCAAGCATCCACTTCTCATAGATTTATTTTCCAACACGGCCATGATCCTAGATCCGTGGACGTAATGGTCTACGTGTTCTACACCAGCATAAACTTTAGGAGACAATTATATTTCTTTTGTTATATATAATGCGTTTGCATACGCATATAGAGTTAGTCCCGATTAGTCTCTGTTAATTTTATTAAGTCTGCTCTGTAATGTAATTACGCTGCCTTTGAGCCGTAATACTACCATATTGTTATGACTGCATTTTAATATAAGAAGACTCTGTTTTCCAACTTAATTCATACTTGAAGATCATTGCCAAGGCTGGTGTAGAGGGCCCCTGCCTAGCTAAGGTTTTGTGCATTATTGCATAGTTCTTATTTCATTTCTTTAAAGCTCATTGTGCCATAATCCATTCACATGTTTATACATTTCATTTTTTATTTTTATTTTTGTTTATAAACTTTCCTGCTTTCCATTTCACTTCTGTCTTTCATGTTTTATGTTGTTAATCACTGATCAGTGTTCTTGTTTCAGGTTATAGATAGGCAGCCCGGGCATTTTCATAGCTTTTTGACTAATGACATGGAATTAACATTATTCTGCTGCTAATTTGTTTTTCTTAGTTTCTGTTTAATTTCAGTACTGCTTTGTTTAATTCAGTTTTGCTCATTTGCTTCAGTAGTTAAATTTAGATATATTGAACTGCTCATAACATCTTCAGTTGCCTCCGAAAGCCACAGCTGGACTGATGGTGAGGGATTGTATTATGAAATGTGTAGTTTTGTATTAGTTTCATTTCTGCAAATTTAGATATATTAAACTGCTCATAACATCTTCAGTTGCCTCCGAAAGCCACAGCTGGACTGATGGTGAGGGATTGTATTATGAGATGTGTAGTTTAGTATTAGTTTCCTTTCTGCAAGTTTAGATATATTAAACTGCTCATAACATCTTCAGTTGCCTCCGAAAGCCACAGCTGGACTGATGGTGAGGGATTGTATTATGAAATGTGTAGTTTGGTATTAGTTTCCTTTCTGCAAGTTAGAAATGTTAAATTGTGCATGACATCTTCAGTTACCTCCGAAAGCCACAGCTGGACTGATGGTGAGGGATTGAATTATGAATGTATGGTTTGATATTAGTTTACTTTCCGCAAGTTAGATATCAGTTACTCAAGTTGTTTATGGTTACTTCCGAAAATCATAGCCGGACTAATGATGAAGGATCAGAAGATAAATTGATGTAATCTGATTTAGATTTACTTTGTTGCAATTTTGAATTTCTTTAAGCATAGTTTCTTTTTGTTTAGACAGCAGAAAGAATAGTTTAGTTTCATGCTCACTAGTTCACTGTTTTTGATTTATTAGACTTACAACATCTTTTCATTTCAGCAGTAAATTTTCATTTCCTTTCAAGTTTTGTCATTGAAAATTTCAAATTCCTTTTTAAGTTTCAAGTTGGTAAATCATTATAGGGGATATCATTTCCTTGAACAAATATAACCATACTTTTTTTCATTTTAGAATTTCCATTTCACCTTAGAAAACCAAAAACGAAAAAAAGTTAAGAAATAGGTTATCTTGCACATATAGTGCGCCGCACTTCATCAGCTTACGAATCTCGGATTGACAAATTAAATGCAGCAATTTAGGACACACTAAATTGACCAAACAGCTACTCCCAAGTTCTGGATTATCAGCACATCACATTCTGTGCAAGTTGAAGTTCAAACAAATGAATATGCATAACTACAACATGATTAACTCAGAAAACCTGCAAACACAATAATCTCTCTATTCTTTGACAGAGAATCAGGGCAGTTTCAATTGAAAGAGTTTCCTTGTGGGGGTTTAACAGAGTTTAATTTTGCATTTAGGATAGAGAAGCATGCAGGTTTCCCGCCTCTATTAGAGTGCCCATTGCCAATTCTCCGTTAGCTAACACCCTAAAACCTCATGTACCAAAAACGAAAACAAAAAACTCTTTAACAACTTGAAGTGTCGATCAAACTGTATATTGACCATTATAAAAGTTTCAAAGAGGACTAATGGTGACCCAAAAGACAAGCATCTTGACGAAGAGGGTTGTATACGATAGTCAATCAAGTGCAATTGCGAAACAGAGATCAAGAGTTTGAATCCCATCTAGTGATTTGAGAGAGCATTTAAATTTGGAACTACATTACCGTACCTGCCCTGCTGAAAATTCCTGCAAAGGTCTTGTCATCGATTCATTGAAAATTCAATTCGCCCACACCAGAAGAATTGGAAAGCCGAAGGCTGTTCAAAATCGATAGCATGGGCATACGAAGATTTAGAATGTATGCAACATGAATGTAACTTGAATATCTGGAGCTCTCTTTGCTTTGTGCTTGCAGATATTTAAATGCTTCAGACCTATATATATTATACACAAGTTCATTTTCAGTATTAGTGATTTTTTCAGTATCAGTGATGGTTTCTTTGCCTTTGTGGGCACTTTATTTGGATGCAGTGTGTTTCAGTTGGATGAGAAAAGCCTGATTTGAACTCAGTTTTGGTTTTATAGATGGCCTTTTAACATTTGATGGGAAAAAGTCACTATTGGTTTCATTGGTTGGTTTTGTTGATTGTTTTAAATTGGAAATGTTTTTTAACATTTGGTTAGAGGTCAGGAAAATTTATTAGTGCTTTTATTTGTTTTAAATTGTAAATGTTTGTTTACATTTTTATTATTGATTTTAATTTTGTTTTAAATTGTAAGTGTATTTTTACATTTTGTTATGGGTGGGAAAATTTATTATTGCTTGTTTTAAATTGTAAATTTTTTTTAATATTTTGTTACGGAAGGAAAAATTTATTATTTCTTTCAAATTGTATTCTATATTTTAATGATGAAGATGCTATTATGCTAATGTTATTTGGTATTATTATAAAATAATAATAATAAATATTATTTTCAGTGTGAAAAAAAATTGGCTTATATAATATGTCAGTGCATATGTCGTAGCATTTAAACATATTACTAAATCCACCACTGAAAGCAACACACATCATAAATAGAAAGGTATTCCACCAGCCAAGTGCAATCATGTGTCATGGATAATATGCAGAAGCAGCACACATCAGGCATCAGCATAAGTTAGAGAAATATGTACACCCATGTAAAACAACAAATACAAAAGAAACAGTGGATGAGAAACATATCAAAAGTTGTTCCCATCCCCGACCCCCTGTGTGTCACATAGGTTGGCAAAAACTCTTGGACCAGTTACACAACACAAAAACAGAAAATACAATAAAAGGAGTGTAAATAGGTCTAAGTAAAGGTAGTGCCAAATTCATAGTTTCAAAAACCATAAGGTTTTCTAGCTGGAGAAAGTAGTGTGTGATAGACATATGTTTACAATATTGTAGAAAGAATAGTAAGTTGACAGGTGCGGATATTCACAATTACTATAAGTTTTTTTATATTAACTTCCCGTGGGCGATACTTATGGGCGCTCAACTTGGGGCAGGTCGAAGATAAATCTTTGCACACTTTTACTAACCCTAATGTTGTGAGCACCTTGACGTCGCCCATTTCTGCAGGATCTGATAAAGGTTGAGCGTTAGCGAATGTTATTTTCCCTATCTTCACATATTTGCATTAACGGTGAGCATCGTCATTCCTCCATCCTTCTCCAATTTGCGTTGGAGCTAACCACATACATTTATGGCACATCTCAATGAATACCTGGCATCGTTGGACGTGGACATCACTAGACATGAGGCTATGCTAGAGGCCTTTCAATCGGCGGTGGATGCCAGAAAGGAGGGGACAGTTGGAACACATGCGAGACGTCGGGGGTCAAGGACCCTGGGATCTCCTTCATGATACAACCCTTGCACAAAACATGCCTGTCAAGACCAGATACCAGTTGCACATCACACGGGCACTCGAGATATACCTCATCATCCTTCCACTGTGACAAAATTGTTGAGCTTTGGCTATGATGTCATGTGGGATAGGGTGGCAAGGCTCCGTAAGAGGGCATTTATCGAGCGATGGCACTTCGACCAGGAGCGCGACAAGGATATACAGAATTGGGTAAACACTGAGTGGTGTCGCATTCTAGGATATTCGCCTAAGGTATGCCGATTACTAAACGAATAGTATAGTTTTCACTTCCTGATTATAGAGGACACTGCATGGATTCTGAAAATACCATGGGTACATGGTAGATGCTTCTTGTAATTACATACCTAGTATATTGGTTTTAATTCAACGTCTGAGGTTCCACGCAATCATCTAGTATGGGTTAAACTCTCGGGGTTTCCGCTGGAATTATGGACTCTTAAGGTACTTTCTACCATTGGGGATTCCATTGGAAGATTTGTATACATGGATCTTAGGGGACTTGGAATGTCTGATAAATGGGTTGCATAGATTCTAGTTGAGATGGGGTTTTTTGGTGGTCTTCCTGCTCAGATTGATTTGTCGTGGGACTGTGTAATTCACCAATAGTGGGTTGACTATTGGAGCATCCTCTTCCAGTGCCTACTATATCATGACACATGCCACCTGGTTTGAAACTATCGGAGGCGTCACTTCGGGAGGCGATCATACAAGACCAGTGATGTTTCAACAACAAAGACTGCTACTCAGACCACATCACCACCTACGACAGGCGAAAAAATTAGGGATGGAACATTATCACACAACCCCCCCTCCTATTCATTTCCTTTATATGTCTCTAGATTCTACATTATACCCCTTATCACTGGCACCAGATAACCTGAAGGTTTCGACCATTCCACTTCCCCTTTTCTGTCAATCAATGTACATTGGGAACCTCGCGCATCTAACTGGACACCCTCATCCATCAGCTGACGCTCATGCACCACACACCCCTCATGAATCAACTACTCCTGTAATCCCATCCCATACTGTCTTCCCTCTACCGGATGACCCAATCAGGGACATTAGATCGTTTTCCTCCTCAAAATCTCCCCCTCTGGTCACCTCTAGACGATCACGGCTTGGGGTACAGTCCCCATTGGATCTTGCCCTTGCCACTTCGCCCCACAACTCATTTGATAGTGACATTGAGTTTCTATTATAGAACCCCTCGCTGGATTTATCTGAGATTCCAGCCAAATAATGTGATGAGAGCACGCCTCCTTTCCGGATTAGCCCTACCTCAAGATTGAATGTCATGATGTGCCGCAAAGGGGGCCGTCGGGTGGGGAAATAAACCTATTCAAGACATTACATCATCAGGGAACCTTGGAATGTACGAGGTTCCAATTTCTACCGCATTCAACCGGGTACCTAAATCATTGTCCCCCGAGAAAGGTGGCTCGTGATGAATTTCATTTCATTCAATATCTGTGGCCTAGTAGACCACTATAAATATCTCTCTATTAGGATTTTTCTTAAATTGTGCAATACATTTATGGTCTTGTGCCAGGAGACCATGACTTCTTATGATAAGGTGTATACCTATTTTCAAAATATGTATCCAAGGTGGGACATGGTGGGGGTGGATTCTTGGGGTCTATCCGGGGGCATGGTGGCTATGTGGAATCCTATGCTAGCCAGTTTCCATGCATATTATTACTTTGGTGGAATACTACTATCTGGCCACATATGGGGTTACAAGGAGCGTATACAGTTTATAAATTTATATGCACCTTACTCAGATCAAAATTTTTTCTGGAAGAGAATGGAAGATAATGATATACTCAAAATAGGCTATCTTGTTACTGCAGGGGATTTTAATGCCACCCTTTCCTAAAAGGAACATTGGGGGAAGTGATGTAGGATGGAACCTATATTTACATATCTTACAAAACTTTTCATGGAGAATAATTTGTGGGATATACAATCCCACAAGTTATGCCCGACGTGGTACAATGGAAGGACCAGTGATGCATACATTGGCAAGAGGCTTGATAGATTTATTTTACATGAGAAATTATTGGAAAGCCTGGGGAAGGTACACTCGAGGGTGACAAATATTGTAATATCAGACCATTGCCCCATTATTCTTAGCTACTGTGAGGTCAAGTTTCCATGTGGTTTTCCTTTCAAATTCAACCGGATTTGGCTTGGAGATCCAAAATTTTCGGAAGCTGGTCACTAAACACTGGGAGGCCATAGGGGACCGAAGATTGTATACTCCCATGACTTGGATGGGACTGGTACTTAAAGGGCTGAAGGTTAAGGTAAATATTTGGGAGAGGTAAAAGAATAAATGCCTCATTACTGAACTTACTTATATAGATACTAAAATCAGAGATATGCAGTCGGTGCGCATCGTTATTGAAAATTTATTGCGTCTGGTTGCGTTTGTACTTCTATGTCAGTGAGTTTTTCAAACTATCGCTTTTGTGAACTTTCAGTTTCACATGTGTCACTTTCATGTTATTGACTATCACTTTTGCTTGCTTTCACTTTAATTAGTTTTTTTTCATGTTATATTCGCTCTGGCATGTGTTCCTTTCATCGTCATTCGCATATCGCAAGTGTCGTTTACACTTTTCTCTTTATATAGAAAATTTCATATTTTGGCATGGGAAGTGTTGCTTATCATGTAAAGTGGAGTTTTGGCTTGTTTCAGAGGGTAACTTTGGTGTTGATGAATTCCCCTAGTCATGTAGACACACTTTACACTCATTCCCAAATTTTTATTCACTATTGCAAAAGCGTCATCATTGTCCTTGCAAAGTGTATCTTTAGTGTCGCACTTGGGGAAAGTCACTGCAATGTCGTCACATTGAGGGAAGAATGTTGTTCATGTATTATAAGTGATCAATTTTGTGTCTTCAATTGTTCTAAGTGTGTGATCATGCCCAATTTTTTCCTTGTTCACTTTGGTCTCACTGATTCCACACATAGTCTCATCCAAAAATTTTCACTCCTGATCAAATTGACCTCACTCAACCTTCCTAAACTACACATTGCGCAGTCTTAGCCCTCAAGCCTTGAGATTTCATCTTGAAATTGTGCACCGTGTAGTCACAGTGCCCAAATTTGACCCTTGAGCTCTAGAACTGTGTAATTTTTGCCTCCCAATCAACCTTAAATGCACATTGCGTAGTGCCAAGCCTCAAGCTTCCAGCCTGACACCTTGAGCTACGTAATTGCATAATCCATTAGATTTTCCTCCCTCAAGAATTGCGCATTGGGAAACTTCAAGCCTCAATCCTGAGCCCTTGAACCCCTCAACTATGCAATCTCTCATCTTGTTCTCCTTCCATAATTGCACATTGGGAAACTTCAGGCCTCAAGCCTCAACCTTGAGCTCTTGAGCTCCTCAGCTGCACAATCACTTAGCTAGGCCTCTCAAAACTATGCATTGGGAAACCTCAAGTGTCAAGCCTCAAGCTTGACCTCATGAATCCCTAAACTATGGAGTTCCTTGAGTCTATCCTTCAAGAACTTTGCATTGGGAAACCTCAAGCCTCAAGCCCTGATTTTGAGCTCTTAAGCCCCTCTACTGCACAATCCTTTGACACTGGCCATCTTGAACTGCACATTGCATAGTCTCAAGCCTCAATCCCAGACCTCGACCTCTGGAACTATGTAATCCCTAAGTTAATCACCAGTTCCAGCCCTAAAAAGTGATTTCATGAAACATGTTAGATTAGGGGTTTTTCAGACTAATGTCATCTTGTCCTGAATGGTTTTCAATTGCAGGTACCCTATACCATAAATTTGGAGATTATCCTTGGAGAAAATGCCACCTATCCCGTGAAAAGGATAGGGACTGTGACTCTTCATCTAAATCAAGGTCAAGTCCTCCATTTGCAAGATGTGTTGTACATACTGAACTTGAAGAAGAATCTAGTGTCCATCTTGCCAATGGAAGAAAAAGGATTAAAGGTGGCATGCATTGATGGAAAGGTACGCATTTGGAAGAGGAACTTCAAAGAAGCGTTCACTCTTGGTTTCAGGGTTGATCAGGTTGGAGGAAGTTCGCTGGGGGCCATGACATGTGACACAACTCTTCAATTCTAGCTATGGCACCGGAGGCTTTCACACCTTCTTTAAAATGCCCTTCCCGAAGCAAGGAAGGTGGTGACAAGAATGCCCAATTTCAAAGGTGATCATGAAGGTGTATGTCAGGGTTGTGCCAAAGGAAATCATACAAGGGGACCATTCCCCTCAAGTGTCACGAAGACATCTGATATTTTGCAATCGATACATTCTGATCTATTTGGTATGCTGCCCATAATATCCTTGGGAGGATTCTTATATTATATCACTTTTATAGATGACTTCTCCCACAAGACTTGGATATATTTTTTGAAAAAGAAAGACGAAGCATTTAAGTGGTTTCGTACCTTCAAGGCCTTGGTTGAAAATCCGACAGGGAAGAACATCAAAATTTTGAGGACCGATAATGGAACCGAGTATGAGTCGAATGAATTCAATGACTATTGCAAGGAAGCTGGCATTAAGAGGGAGACCACTACTGTGTATACTTCCGAACAAAATGGTGTTGTTGAAAGGAAGAATAAAACCATTTTGGAAGTTGCCCATGCCATGCTTTATGACCAAGGTCTTTCGAAGTTCCCATGGGGAGAAGCTGCCAACACCGCTGTGTATGTTCAAAATAGATGCCCACATTCTGCATTGGACTCCAAAACTCCTGAAGAAGTCTTCTCTGGTAAGAAGCCCGGTGTCTCTCATTTTAGAGTTTTTGGAAGTTCTATTTATTTTCATGTGACGTAAGAAAAGAGAAGCAAGTTGGATGATTATGGGAAGAAGGGAATGTTTGTGGGCTATAGTGAAACCTCGAAGGCATATAGAATCTATGTACCTGGTCAAAGAGAGGTGGAGATATGCCATGATGTCACCTTCAATGAAGATGCTACCCTCAGGTTCACCCTCTCTTTGATCTATGCTCCACATGCATCCTGCCCATGTAGTACGAGACTCATGGGAAGTACCTCTCATTTGGCCAATGAGTTGGGAAATGAGGATAGAGACCAATAGCATTACTGATGGACGCATCGGGTATTTCCATACTCTGTATGTCTAGGATGGGATGTGTCGAACAACTTGCTATGAGATAAAGTCTAATGAGGTTCTCACCTCTAAAATGGCTTCACGTCAGTTTGTTTGGATGAGGTTTTTACCTCTAAACTGACTTTGGGTCAATGGAGAGTGGAAAAGTCTTTGTGACTCACTCTCGATGATATTTTCTTATTATTCTTCTATAGCATAGTAGAGCCAGCAAAGCAAAGACATCAGGATGGCACAGGATTACATGATGATGATGATAGTACATTATGGTACGGGATGACAAGATTGCACAGGTCGACAAATGGAGTTCTCCCTAGTTGAGAGGGAACGTTAAATTTGGAAAATAATGCCAAAATCCATGTTTCCCTGCTCAAACGATGGAGATGATATTTTTGTTGGATTCCTCTTTCGGAGAGGTGCAAGATTGATCTAAATATCATCTAGTTTGGATGATCAGAACTTGTATTTTGAATTTATTTTCCACACGTGAAAATTGTCAAGGTCGGTCAGAATTGTAATGTAGGCTCACAAGCCCCAAAATATGTGTCACACACCCACAGTCATGGATATAAAAAGAGAGACATGATGCTCATTTTATAATTCACTCATATCACACATCTCTCTCTCATCTGATTGGTTCGTACAGCCTTAGAGGCTTCTCTCTTCTCCACTTGTGTGAAAACAAGAAGCTGAAGATTTCAGATTAGTTTAGGGCAAATCTAGACAGAGTTGACCAGCTTTGACTTTGGGTCAACCCACATCGTGTGACTATTTTTTTTAGCTCCGAAAATATGATCTTTGAAGGCCGCATTTGAAGGCACAGTAATCAAGGTCAAACATTGACCTTTGACCACAACATTAATTGTAGTGTTGAATAGTTTTACCGCAGAATTTTCACTTCTGTGTTGACTGTTTTGTTAGCTGATTTTGGGGTGTGTCTGAAGGAAGGCTGAATTTGTAAGTGTCTGACTAAACCTGATTGGAGGTTGAGGGGATGGTTTGACCAACAAAGTATTTGCTGGCTAGGGCGTCCTATTGACTGCTATAAAATACATTTCTCTCTCTCTCTCTCTTGAATAAAAAGAATTAAAAATTCTTATCTCTTCTATTGGCTTGTCTTCTGTCAATTTATTTTATGTTCTATCAACATTTACTTTTGATGATTATGTTATTGCTAATATGAAATTGAATCGGGCTAATAAGAAGAAATATTGAAGTAAAATACTCTAAGAATAGAACATACCATGATTAACTAAAATTAACATACCTTTAATATAGATGGCTATAATATTTTAAGGAATCCTACAAAAGCTAATGTGGGGAAATACATGAACCCACTTGCCTTTTTGGAATTTTTACAAAGTCAAGGAAATGTTCGGTGTCATCACCAACATAGAGGTAAATTTGTTCAATCTAATTAGTAATCTAAGGCATTACATCTAAAATATTTGATGAAATAAATGGAAACAGTGTACTCTATACATTGTATGGGTTTGTGCTAGTAAGGAACTTTCTTGGCCCTGGTTTACAACAAGCTCTAGGCCCTTCAATTTAATTTCTCCCACCTGTCAGTTGAGGTGGATGCTTTGCAGGGTTGTATTCAATATCTCCTTCTCAAGGGTTGATCTACAAAAGTTCGAAGTGATGTGAGTAACCTCCCTATAGGTAATATGAGCATAGATCTGAACAAACCTACAGAGAAGGCAACATAATCTCAAATTTGATGGGTGTTTTAAAGTGTATTTTTTCTATTATCAATTTGGACGAGCATACATGAGTAAGCCTTTAAATGTAGTTGTTACAGATTTTTATATAATCTAGGTATAGAATTTTAGTTCTTATTTAAAAATGCGACTATCCACCCACTATCCAAAGGAAAATAACTATGTAATTTCTAAAGATGACATGTTGTATTTGAGCGTAGAGTTAATTTGAATCTAATCCACATAAAAGTAAAATGAAAACAACCTCATATTGATTTCAATATCCTTTAAAGCAAATAGATTTTTTGAGGTATGTGATGTTTGGATTGTACAACATTAGGGTAACATAGTAACCTGTGGCAAGATAAGGGGGTATGTTACAATAAGACATGCCATTACAACTCTCTTAGTACTAGGCTAGAGAGTGTCTCAAAATAATGATAGATTCAAAGACTAGGAAGCTATCCAATTTGGATGCGATTGCTAAGCCCTCTCTTGTTCTTGCGAAGTAAAGGTATGATTGGTAGTGGCAATATTTATTAGGTGTAGTTAAACATCCCTTTATGTGTTTGAAAAGAAGTTGAGAATGCTTCCAAGCCTTCCTAATCTTGCCACACTTATCATCCAATGATTTATAAAATTGAAGTACACCAAGGATCAAGGGGTAAGAGCAAGGCTTATGCATATGAGTAATGGAATCAAGGAAAATAGTCTTGTATCTTCCAGAGAGTTGGTAGTATATGTTATAAAGAAAACATGTATATGCTTAACCAATTATCCTAGATTGGACTGAGAGAATGTGAAATGCGGAAAAGATATTTAAGATTTGAATCTCTCGAGTGTTCTAGATGATGGCAAGGCGCCTTAAATTTCCCTAAGCATTTATCATGATGACATCAAAATCTCTACCCCTTTTACTTATTATATTTGAAATGACCTCACTAGAGGATTTAGTCTCTTGGATCGTCATGACCACAAAGTTTTTATATTTCTAGTTTTCTTTTAGGAGTTGTTGATTGGCTCTATAGTTGAGAATTTTGTGATATTCCATGAGAGGATTTTGATTTTGGGGTGATCTTTTGAAGTAAGGAAACAATTCGTTATCATCCTTATGCATCTTGAATTTACCAACATAGCCCTTAATTCATCGAGGAGTTGAAGGTTTGCTTTTGACCTCTTCTTTTTCCCTCTTTGTGCAATTTTGATGAATCGTTCAAGGTTGGAAGTTATCACCCTAGTGGCCAGTGTTAAGTATTTAAAGGTCATATTTTAGATAACTTGACACGTTTGAAGTATGCTAGTTGAGCTATTTTAGCAGTGCTTAGAAAGAAAAACATGGCTCTCTTTTAAAGCTTTTGACAAGCTTGATAGATTAAGAGAGTTGAGCTTCATCTCGTCAATTGGGTTGAGGGAAAAATCATGGCTTACGAGTGAGGGATCTTGGGGCATGGATTGTAATGATGAGGGAAGCTAGGGTTCTTTAGGCATGGATTGGACCAATGAGGGAGTTGAGGTTAATGGAAAAGGAAGTGAAATTTCAAAGAGGAGAGCTAGGATGGGCTAATCTTCTGAGAGCAAAATACATTAACATGATTCGAAGTCTACGGCAGCCATGAATTCCTTCACTACATGGGCCTCCATTCACTTTGTTGTCATAATGCAGGGGAAGGGATATAACGTGGGGCAGGAATTATAGTTTTCGAGTTTGGAAGAATTTTGACACTCGGGGTTTGATAGGAATTTGGAACATCTGGGACTTGATAGAAAATCTCACGTGGGGTTCCTGAAATTGGAGAAACTTTGCGAGAATTTAAAGTGCCAGGTGGAATAGTAGGGACTATCTTTTTCATGTTTTTGTGATTTTTTTGTTGGAAGAAGTTTACGAGGATGTTGAGCAATGGAAGGAGTGAGCCAGGGCTTAAACATGATAGCACAGACCGGCGGCAGAGGAGAGAGTCTTGGGGATCAGGTCAGAAGGAGAACAGAAGCTCCCTGTACACAGATATCACACGGTGCCCTTTCTTGGTCATATCAGTGATAAGCTCTATGCCTAGGAGTATAATGGTGATGCGTGGCATGGGCTGTGATGTCGGGCGTACGAGAGTGCCTGCTGCGGGTCTGAAGATTCTTTATTATTTTGAGATTTATGTCGAGGACAAGGGATAGAAATACACAACGTTTGTTAAACTATAGATCAACATTTGAAGATGACCAAAAACTTGGGTGAGATGCTGCGGCACATTACAGTTTGAATTTTGTATCATTCTAGTTAAACTGTAGATAAAATGCATATTGTATTTTCATCTTGCTTGAGTTTGCATAGTATGGCATTAGTGTTACGAAGTTTCTTGGTGAAGTTCAACATATTTGAATTTTATATAAATTCCTACGAGTCACTAAATATGGTAGAGCAATTAAACCTTTCAGTCAAAATCTGTCGATAAATATAAATAGTCTGAAGCTTCATGTCATGGATGGTTTTATTGCCAATTCTGACGTTGGAAAGAGTCTTTGGGCAGAAGCGTTAAGTTTAGAATCATTATGAATATCCTTGTCCAAAATAAAATCGATTACATATATATATATATATATATATATATATATATATATATATATATATATATATATAAAAGTTGAGTGATGGCATTAGCTTTCTGTGTATGAGGGAGATCATTATGATGAATGGTATGTAAGCAGCCGTCTGAAGCGTGAGATGATATTCATAGCTTATTCAGGATAAAATTGGGTAATATTTTGCACTGAACATTATTGAGTATATTTAATCTTTGTTTATCATTTTGGCATCACGATCATGAGAGAGATTGAACTATGTAATAGGGAGGGGTAAATGTTTTTGTATCCTACTGTTTTCATGTTTGTTGGGGACAAAAAAAATTGTTTTCAAATGTATGCAAAGGATTTTTGATATGGGCCCTCTTGTTATCTGAGTTTATGTAGAAAATATGGAGGTTTGATCTCTCCAAATAGTAGCAGAGATGAATGTAATCGTTTTTTGGGGTTGAATATGGCTTATGATCCTAGACACTAATATAAACTAGTGTCGCATTTTTATACGAAAAAGGATATAAACAACTGTCCCAATCTCATTATGACATCTTAAATAGTGCATTAACATCACATGAGCTGGGCATAATCTGAAAGATGTTGACAGGATTCTGATGTTGGGTTGACACTTGTCTAACGCTCTCCTTGATTTTTTAAAGTATCAGGCGGGGTTTGTGAAACCTTTTTGTTAAATTTAGGATTAACATGTATTTTAATAATATAAGATTGACGGCCATGAATGATGTTTGGATTTTATCCAAGTACCTCTGATTAAATGAGCCAATCAACTGTCTGCTTAGGTCATAAATATCATCGGACAAATAACAGTGATCGGGAAAATTTAGGTAATTCAGGTAGAATAATGTGCACAAAGACTTATACATTAAGTGATGACTTAGACTTACATATTGTTCAACTTTGATCGTAAGCAAGAACCAGTAACTAGTATACATCATTGAAAACCTTTCATGTGATGTGTTGATGGAAAGTATAGATCGCTCAGCTAAATGTCAACCATACTATCACCCATTTGTGCTAATGAAGTAACAATACAGAATACAAAGAATAGCTTCTTGGCAAATTGGGCTGACCTTATCAATACATATACAATCCCATTATTGCAATGTTTGCCAAATACATTTTCAACTACGTAATCCTTTTAATGTATATATATATATATATATATATATATATATATATATATATATATATATATATATATATATATATATATATATATATATATATATCTATATATATATATATATATATATATATATATATCTATATATATATATATATATATATATATACATATATATTCGGGTTATCAATATAGTTTCTTATCAATTCTTGGTTCTGACAGCATCCAGCACTAGATGCCACTCCTTGCACATTAGGAGGATGATAGCTTAATCTGCTTTTCAACATAGATGGAGCCCAATGCCAGTGCATAAGATCACATCGAGTCATGCGTGCAGAGTAGATGCCAGCAGGTACACTTGCGATGTCGAAGATCATAAATCGTTTTGCTAAGGATCCCACGTCAAGAAATAAAGACCATAGTACCCGAGAAATCCTGTATAATTCATAGTGTCAAATGACTATGATGAGAAGCGAGGATAGTAACTATAATTCCAACAAGATGTGAAAGAGCATCTCTGAGGATAGACAAACTATCATCGAGCCATCATGAAAGGATACAAGCTATTGCCAGGTTGGTTGGCATCATTCAATGCTGATGCTACATATCTTTCCTCAATGAAAGCTTATTTACGGAGTATAGATGGTAAAATTACTCTTGAGCCATCCTTAACAGTACCCAACAAAGATGTGATATACTATGATTGTGTCATATCAAAGATTGAATAACTTGACAAGAATAAAGTGTCATAAAGCTGAGAATCGTATCAATATTGGTGTGCAGAGATCATTTCATATAGACATGAATGTCGAGTATCTGACGAGATGAGGTGAGATCAATGAATACAACAATCTTGGAATCACATTATTGAGACTATCTGAGATACAAATTCCTTATGATGAGGTTATTCAAAAGAAGTGATAACATTGTCATTATGGATTTAGATCATTTCAGAGAATCCTCCAAATATTGTAGAAGTCCACGTGAATGAGTTCTAAAACACCTTCAGCAATGTTTCAAGAAGTCTCAATGTTGCTATAGGATATTTCAAGTCATTAATAGCGATGAATTTAAACTAAAGCTCCAAGGGTGCTTAATGTTTGACGTAATGTATACTTCTATGAGAGAAGCAAAGTAAAGATCAATATGAACTCCCAAGGTCAGTAAACTGATGCTACTAATGAGTTCCAAGGTTTCTTCAGGAGATAAGGTTGTCATTGCACAAGAACAATGAATCGAGGATTGATAGTTTGTAATAAGTCTGTGATGCTCGCCATTATCCACCTAATGAGACTTGATTTTAAGAAAAGATGAATGATACGAAACAATGGAGGATAGTGATAATAAGTTTATTCCTCCCGAGGAGAAGGTCAAAGATCTAAAGACCGGGTACGAATGTAGTATTCTCCCATAGATCTGAAATGCAAAAAAAGAGGTAACCAAGGTCCCTAGTGGTGTTTGCCCCCTCTTCCAATGCTAGTGAGGAATAAACCCCTCATATTTTCCTATCTTCTTCTTATGCATCGGCTATTTAAAACTCTTGTCTTCATTGCCAAGAGACTCATCTGAGGGTGATACAACTGATCCTTGTTCCTTCATTACTATCTTTAAGACGTTACATCTTTGGGAGAGTGAATGAGAATACCAAAAAGATAAGCAGAATATTTGATAGAAAATCCATTTGAATCCGTTGTTGCAAGTTTCCCAAAATAAATCATCCCGAGATTTCCATTGTTTGATAAGGTGCATAAATATGGATATTTTTGTGAGTTTTTCTAAGGAATATAAAGGAAAGAACTATAGGCGATTCCTTTATCATCAACAAATAAACGAAACGACAGGTGAATTTAATGTGTCAAAAGCACGATTGCTGCTTTGGAGGAAATTAATTCGAGGTGGACTTTATGGTGTTGCCCTTGTGGCGTTAAATCTATCAACTAATCACATCTTTGGGTTGATCAAAACATGCTGAAGGTATTAAAGGAGGCTAGTGAAAGTGTTTCATATTTGCAGATAGATCTTGGTAGGCTTTAGTTATAGGCATTTCCCCATATTTAGTATGTTGGAGATCACATGCATATTAGGAATAATCGAATGAAGAGTTATTAGCGGTGACATGATGGATTTATTTTGGATATCACATGGATTTAGAAGTCAAAACTTTATCTAAGATGGAGCTAGAATCTTTGACGATGTGTCTATTATGCATGGCCACAAGCATTTGGTCTCGTCTTGCTAACTGCTAGTAGAAAGAGTTTGGAATGTGAGTTTGTATAAAGGCTGAAGTCATAGGTATATAGTATGGTGAATAAGGTATGAAATCAATTCCTCCAGCAACAACATTGGATGTATATCAGGACATACAGGCTTTAAAGTTTAAAGATTCATTCTTTTAAATCATTTTGTCCCCAACAATTAAAGTACTACCATCTACGTCAATACAACACCATTTTTCAAGAAGGATGAGAATAGTCTTTGCAGGGTTTGATGATGAATATATGTCAATTATTATATATGGTTTAAGCATAGATAACCGTGTACTTCCGGTCTCGCAATTTCTATCCACCACTAATATTTAAATAGGATGTCCACCTATCTCTATACGATTCGTTGAGTCTGACTATTGCAGGGCCTTCTATCCTAGACGTGGTGTTTAATTATAACGAGCCCAGGATGGATGCCATGTGCACTATCGTGGATGACACTTTTTCAGCATCTTTGTTTATTAATAAGCAGAATCACGATTAATTTTGGGAAAGAGCTTGAGGTTTTGGATTCTTTTTAGATAGACGAGAAAATGAAGAGACCACTGGAGTGAGGGTCAAGGTTGATAAATTTGGTGGTCTGCGAGACATGAAGAAGGGCATCATGTGGCGGGGGAAACCATCGAGAGAAAGGAAATCATGCCAGATGTTGTGTATACATATCAATTGTGGAGCAGAATAATAAAGGGAACAATAATTAAAATCCACAAGTTCGTGATGATGAGAAGATTTAAAGAAATTTGTTAGAGACAAATGATAGGAAGAACACTCAATTTGTTTCAAAGCATGCAACATGTATTGATGAGGTGACAAAAGTCTTATAAAAGTCTTGACAGAGGTAAGAGAACTCAAGGAAAACAATGAAGGTTAGGTTGATGAGTTGTGCAAAAATTTGCGTATTGGTCATTCTCTAGAGGGCATTAAGGATTCCAAAAAAAATATCCTCAGTTTCTGTTTTGGTATATGAGTAAACAGAAGCACCACCAGCACTGTAAGATAAACCTGAAGAGAATATACAATCAAATGTTGTCTTGATATATCTGCGGGTAATCTATCAATTCACTCACCGGTCTTCCTATATACTAATGTTTGCTTATGCATGTGTACAAATGAGAGTTGCCTCTCACAAGTCAATACACATTATCTGAACGATGTGTGGTCTTCTGGAAGAATTTGGTAAATCTGAAAAATGTTTTTCCAAAAGGAGAATATGATGGACAAGTTTCCATCACATCATCCCGGATTTATATTGCTTGATAAGGAAATATGATATTGGTTAGAGTATGCTAAGGAAGATAGGAAAGAACTATAGAACTATTATGCATGGCCACAAGCATTTGGTCTCGTCTTGCAACCGTCAGAGAAAGAGTTTTGAATTTAGCTGTAAAAAAGGTCAAGTCATAGGCAGCATCTGAATAAGCGTATGAAACTGGTCTACCAAACATTGGATGTATATCAAGACACATGCTTTTTGTAGAATTTATTTTTATAAATCATTTTGCCCCCAACAATTGTAAAGCACGCTATCTAAGGCAGAAGTACAACACCATTTTGTGAAGAATAGAGAGGGAATCTCACAGATTTGAGGATGAATATATGCAATGATAACTTATGGATAAAACATCACTTGCCTCCCATACCACAAAATAAACCATAGTTTTCAAAAATGTAATTGCAATAGCATTTGGAATAATATTGTGTCTAAGTAAGAGGTAATTTAGAGTCAGTTGGAGAAGACATTTATGGTGTCATGAATAAAGTTCTTTTTGGGGATGGATAAACATAATTATTGTTGTAAAGTATGACCAAGGTTGTAACCTCACAGATATTTCAATTGAAATATTTAAAACTGTGGATTTGAATTTATATGGATGATAGCAGAGTTAATTTCTGGAAGAGGGGCTAATTCTAATGGATTTATGTAAGAGTGGATTGTAATTTCTTATGTTACTATTATGTTCAAGATGTTATTAGAAAATTATTAATGAATTGGTGATTCTGAAGCATGTAATTTATTATTATTACCATCTGAATTTTAAGGTCATGAATAAACCGTAAAACCAAATTGGTGTATAGACTTCCTTGTTTGTGGGACAAGGGACCCACCTCCCTATAATAAAACAAATAAGATAAAGATGAATTGACCAAATTTCAGTTTCCTCCATTCTGTTAGTTCAGGAATAAAATTATTGTATAATCTCACCAAATTGGTACTGTCAAAGTTTCCCAAATATAATCATCCCAGCAATCTTCCCAAGGATCCAAATTATTTTATATTGCCCTAAACATTGTTGGTTCTCGGGTAACAATGCTAATTTTGGATCTAGTCATGAGGCCCATTGTCAGATAATGACTACATCAATCCCTTTGTTGTTCCACACCAAAAATGGATTGAATGAGAGAGATTTTCCATTTCTTCTTCGTCATTTCACAACCCGCTTCTCCTTTGTACTCTCCAGCAGTGCATGTAAGGCCTCAAGAGAAATGTAGATGTGGCCCATAATGCACCCGCAAATCGATGTATATATTGTTCCTCTAGATCGATAGTTGGATTTGGTCTACAATTTCATGATCATCGTGCCTTCGGGAATACGTGATTATTGCATTATTCCTCCATTAGATAATTTATTCTATAAAAGAAAAGACATCGTTACCCAAGTTGTATCGTTCAGATTTAGACCATATGTTATTATCAATCTTGCATGTCGTCCAATTACATCTCCAGGAAAGCTAATGAGGAACACCAAAAGAGAATGTAATATCACCATTTTGATTTTTCGTCAATATGACGATTAAAGCCATTATAGATGCTGCCACACCAATTCTAATCCGGCATTTGACATTTTGGCACAAGTGGGACTAGGTGAGAAATAGAAATATCATCCCTTGTGTAATGTAAAGTTTAGTCCCTCAAGGAAATAATTCTCCGATTTTGCAGCAGATCAAAATATTTTGACGAGGGACCCCCTAATGTTAGCTAAGAAACAATTATAACACAGAGGTTTGTAATGCAAACATTGAGCATACCTTTTCATAATTTGTCATTTTACACATTGTTTCATTGTTTAACTAGGGTCATGTGCTGCTTAGTGCACTGTAGGTTTCAAAGGGAAATCTCACTCATATTCTTCGTAAACTGTTATGCCACTTAGGAGGCAATTTCTACTAATCTTTGGTAGTTGGGAGGATACCACACATTTCAGTGTTTAGCTGGATGTGTGAAAGCAGACTGCTACGTCTTTTGCTGGAGAGGAAGTCAGATATAAATAATATCTGTCACATTCCTTTGAAAAATTCAAGAAAAAGAGAAGGATTTACAAGATTAGGAGGTATTCCCACTGACAAGATTTAATTCTTGAGAAATTCTGATCATCTGTCTAGAACTGTCACTTCTGTGGGGGCCAACACCCTCCTTTCTATGGACCACGCATACAATTTCAGGAGGAAAATTCTACTCATCTTTGGTAGCTGTGGGAGGATACCACATATTTATAAGCCACTCTGGACGTAAGAGTTAGAAATTGTGGGGATTTTCAGCCATTTGGTGCCAACTCAATGCACAGAGGCCGGAGGAGCTAGGGGGAAATTAAATAAAATGCCTAAGGTCACATCAACACCTCATAGGTTTAAAGATAGAGCAGAATCAAATAATTTCCAAATTTCAATCAAATGAGGCCATAATAACCATTTTGTAGTCAATCGTGCGCTTGTCACCGGGTCAATGTAGCAATTGTTAGACAACCACATTTGATATGGGAGTAGCCACCTCATCATGGCATTGTTAGTTTCTGGGCAAGACCTCAAGTGCATGTTTTCTCTGATCTTACCTTGTACCCAACATTGTATTAATAAATGGCTTAGCCCAAGACAATTAATGGATATTTCTTTGCTTATTGTGTCAGGAATTATGCGTGTTTGTTTTTTTTACTATGTATCATTTGCTTATCCTTGAAAATTCCATTAGGAATATTACAATGAATAAAGTGATACCCCACAATCAGGAAGTCGGCAAAGATCATGAAGGTGTTAGACTTTACATGATCGGTGAGCGATGTATTAATCTAACGATGCAAAGGGGAAAGTACACAAGGGCTCTTGGAGGAGTTGATGAGGCAAAAGCCAAAAATTGGCTTCAAAGTGATTGAGAAAGCAATGTTTGAATCTAGATTAGGGGAAATTGTGGGTGATTTTTCAGCATTTTGTCGAGGAGCAAGCCCAATATCTCAAGAAGCAAGGCCTGCCAGGAGGGCTAAGCACTTAGAGACTTAATTTGAGCAAAGCAAAACTAGAGCAAGCCCTTTTTGGGTTTTTTCTGGCTTTTTGACAAGGATCTCAAACAATTTGGCGTAATTTTCCGGCTCCATTTATCAAACTGTGTGGTCCCAACTCTCCACCAACAATCCAGAGGAGCTAAGGGAATTGGGCTTAAATTTTGAGGCAAAGCCAACAATCGATCAGAAAGCGGATCGAGGAGTTTCAAGTTGTTTGAAATTAGATTGCTAAACTAGTGGTTTTCTAGCATTTTTGGTGGAGGAGCAAGTCTGAGCATCCTGCTGTGGAGGAGGACCAAGCATTTTGAGGTCAATTGGAGCTTCAAAACTAGGAGCAAGCCCTTTCTCGATTTTTTTTCTGGTTTTTTACAAGGAGCTCATAAATAATTTCCAAAAATTTGAAGATTTTCCGTCAAATGAACCCAAACTCAACAACTAGAGGAGCTAGGGGGAAATTGGGTTGAAATTCTCAAGGCACAAGAGCTTAGTCAGATTTTATCTGTATTTTTGTGGGCTATTGGAGGAGAGACTTTGTTAATTTCTGAGAATTTTCTCGGTAATTTGAGGAGACCCTAACAACCATTTCTTTTGAGGAAATAACAGCTAAAATTTCACCGGTTAGTGGAGTAGATTTGGGGGACAATCATCAGATGTTAGAGTAGTCGATTTCAATCACCTGCATTGTTAGCTGCTCGTGTCAGTGTTGCTTTTCATATCCCATTCTCTTTGCATCATATTTATATTAATATAATGGCTCAACTCACACATTTATGGAGATTTTTTTTGTGTGTTGAATGCTAAAATCAAGTTGAAGTGAGATTGTTGAGACAAATCAATAGATGCAGAGAAGCCGACATTTCATCACCTGGTGACATGGCATGCCTTGGGCAAGCTTCCAGTGTATTGCTTTTTCATCTTTATCTTGAATCTACAACATTTATATTAATAGAATGGCTCAACTCACACAATGTTATGAGATTTTTTGTGTTAATGTGTTGTAAATTTTGTATTATAATTATATGTTTGTTTATCATTGTAAATTTAATAGAATATTATAGAGAATGAAAAAGCAAAGATTTTATAGTAAATCAATTTAATACAAGTCCATGCATTAGCCCCAACATTGTGGAGACTAGGTATAGTATACATATCAATTAACTAGAGATTTCTCTCCATGAACCAGTATTCCTTGTCAAAACTTCTAATTGGATGACTTGGTGATTTGAAGTATGTAATTTATTATTATTATTTATTCAATTTTAAGGTCATGAGTAACTGCATAATCAAATTGGTGTATGAGACTTCCTTGTTTGTGGGACAAGGGACCCAATTACCATAATAAAAAGAAACAGATGTTACATATCACTCCACACTCTAGTTTCCTCCATTCTCAAGCATTTATAATCATAAATTTATTGTATAATTTCACCACATGGCACTTGTCCAAAGCCTCCCAAATCTCATAACCGCGCTTCCTCCTAAGGATCCAACAGCTTATTGCTCCAAACATTGTTGGCTCATGGAAATAATGCTTAATTTTGGATCTTAGCCATGAGCTTCCACATTGCTAGAGATGTTGACTCCATCAATCCTTTCGTTGGTTCCACAATGCCAAAAATGGATTGAATGAGAGTAGATTTTCCACTTTCCTCGTCTAATTCCCACAACTACCTCCTTTGAGTTCCAGGGAAAAGTGCATGTGCCTTTAAGAGAAACAAAGATGTGGCCCATACCCACTCAACCTGATAGATCTATTGTTCCTCTTATGGGACAAATGGATTTGGTCTACACCTCCATGATCATCGTGCTTTGGGGAATACTTAATATTGCACATGATCTCCATTGAGATAATCTTGGTTCACAAAAAGACACTGTTACCCAAAAGTTTAATTGTTTGATTATACTATATGTTATTGTCAACCTTAATGTTTTGGGTCTAATTACACTTTGTGGCGAATGAGGAACACCAAAGAGAATGTAATATCACCAATTTACTTATTTAAGGAAAAGCAAGAGCTAGCAAAAATTTCAGATCCATTTGAGACATTTTTTGGTACATGGGACTAGAAGAAAGAAAGATCAACTCAGAATGTGGGGGCCACCCCTCAAGGCATAATTGATTCTTAGGAAAGGAGATCAAAATATTTGATGAGAGACCCCAAAGGAAAGGCTAAGCAACAATTAGAAGAGGCTAAAAAGCATTGAGCACTTTGATAATTTGTCATTTCACATTGTTGCTCAAGTTGTCAACCATCATTGTGTGATAAGCTACACCAGAGGTTTCTAAAGTGGTGTCTCACCATCTTCTTTCAAGCAACCACAAGTGCCACCTAGGAGGCAAGTTCTACTAATATTTGTAGTTGGGAGGATACCACACATTTCAAAGTTTAGCCGGATGTAGGAAAGGACCCACACGCTCTTGTTGAGAGCAGGTCAGATAGGGCTATACTATTGTTGAAGAATTCCCTCGACTAATTCCAAGAAAAAAAGAGAAGGATTTACAAGAGCAGATATTTCACTGATGGGTATAAATTTTTGGAGTAGGGGCTCGCATCATCTTGCTCAGAACTATAATCTTTCTGGGGGCTAAGTCACCTCTTCTTCTGGGATCAGAGTGCCACCCTCAGGGAGGAAATTATATCATCTTTGGGGAAGCAGAGGATACCATACATTTATGTGTCTAACTGGGACGAGGAAAGGAAATTGTGGGGGATTTTCTCACTGATTTTTCAAAGCAACTCAGAGTCGGAGGAGCTAGGGGGAAATTGGGCCAAAATGTCCGAGGTCAACATTTGGCCAATTCCTTCGTGTAAGGCTTGTGGGTTATTGGAGAAAAACCGAGGTTAATTTCCCGAAATTTTATAGCACCGAATGAGGCCCTAACAACCATCGTTCATAGTCGCAGTTATGCAATTTTTTCACTGGTCATAATGTAGAGTATTTGTTGGGGACAACCACATCGCATGTTAGAGTAGCCAATTTACTCACATGGGCATCATTATAGGCTTTTGGGCACCAAGTGCATGCTTTCTCGATCTTACCTTTGTACTCCAAAATGCTATATTAATAAAATGGCTCAGCTCGGACAATTAATGGATATTTCGGGTGTTTAATGTGTTGTAAATTACGTATACTATGCTTGGTTTGTTTATCATTGAAAATTTTGTAATAGGAATACTACACGATCAAAGTACACCTGGCTACCAGGGAAGCTAGCAAGATCATGAAGAAAGACCTAGATGCTACGGATTGTGGAGCTGACATACCCATGATGTAAAAAGGGAAAGTACACAAGGCCTTGAGGAGTCAGATGAGTGCCACCAATTGGCTTCTCGAAAGGGATTGAGGGATAGTTGTTTGGGATTATACTGGGGGAAATTCAGTATTTTCGTATTTTGCTGAGGGAGACGCCACATCCGCAAACAAGTTATGGGCTTTTCTTTGTGGGAGGGAGGTTGTTGATCTTGAGGTCAATTTTGAGCTAAGAAACTAGAGCAAGTTCTTTTCGGGTTTTTTCTAAGTTTTTGACAACGATCTCAAAAACATCATAAGTACTGGTAGATTTGGGGTCAAACAAGGGTCCCAACTTAGCCAACAACTGTGAGAGCTACTGGGAAATTGGGCCGAAATTTCGAGGCAAAGCTAATAATTGGCTTGTGAAAGGGATTTAGAGTCAGTTGTTTGAAATTAGATTGGTGGAAATCATGAGTGATTTTTCCAACATTTTGGTGGAGGATCAAGCCGAGCATCTCGGTTGTGGAGGAGAGCCAAGCCTTTTGAGGTCAATTTTGAGCGTCAAAACTAAAGAAGCCATTTCTCGGTGCTTGACAAGGAGCGGCATAACACTTAAAGATTTTTGCAGATTTTCACAAAATAGGTAAACTTCAACTTTGAAAATATCAAACTAGAGGAGCTGGGTAGCCTCAATGAAATCAGGTCAAATTTGGCCAATTCCTTCGTGGGTTTTCTTTTGTGGGTTATCGAGGAGAGCCTCGAGGTTAATTTCCTAATTTTCTCGGAAACCAAAGGAGACTCCTAAAAACCATTGTTTGCGCCCAACAATGCAATTTTTCACTAGGTTAAGTGAGATTGGGACAACCACATTTCATGTTAGAGTAGTCTATTTATCATCCTCAAGATTGGCAATTTCCTGCTCTCGGGGCAAGCCTAGGTGCATGTTTTTTCATCTTACCTTGCATCTACCATTCAATATTAATAATTACTAACTACGCTTTATGGAGATTTTTAGGTGTTTAATGTGTTGTAACTTTTGTGTGTTTGTTTTTTTTACTATGCATGCTTTGCTTAATATCAGAAATTTCCATTAGGAATATTATGTAGAATGCAAACACAAGATTTGATAGTAAATCCACTGTATCACAAATCCATGCATTGGCCCCAACATTGTGGAGACTAGGTTTGGTGCATACATATCAATCAACTAGAGATTTCTCTCAAGACCCAAGACTCCTAGTCAAAACTTCTAATGGTGGCCGTCTGCAGATTGATTCTCCAAAAATTTTGTACGATTGGAGCTCTATAAACTAATGACAACCGAGCCACTTCCAGTTTACGATATAAATATTAAGATATTTGCAATGTTAACTAATTGGCACAACACACAGAATAATTCCCAAGAAATCCTGAGGATAAGACTACAATGATCCCCAAAAGTTGTATAAATGCGAAACCAAAGCTCCTAGTTGTGTAGGAATCAATGTGACCATTGCACTCGATTAGCTTGATGCCTCGATTCAATATTCACCCAAATGATGGCATTGACTGTGTAGACTGTGAAAAGTTGATCATTGGCCATTAGTGCCCAAGTCCAACCAATGAAAGAAGCACAAAGCTCACAAGAACACATGAAGAGCCGTTAATTTCAAAGCAACATAAACGAATTTAGGAGAGTTTCTAAGAGTGAACTCCTATTTTATTTTGTAGTGGGCTGTCACGCCACCCAATAGGCCATTAATTATTCAAGTAGCTAAATGATATTGGCTTAACAAGCACATATTGTAGGTGTCAATTACTGTTTATGCAAATAATAATGTAAGACTCAATATAACGACATGTTTACCCATCTTCCTCACATCAACCCTTCCATGTTTTAAATATCACTCCCTCTCGGGAATTTGAGATGCACAGAGCAAATGGAGAAGTGCTCCGCATACTCAAACAAGCCATATTATCAAGGGCTTATCTACACTACACTACTACCCAACAAAACCGTTAAATATACAAGCACCCGCTCTGAATCTTATATTTATTATGTTGGTTCAATTTTTTACCTAATGTAATATTTACATTGTCCTCAAGATCGACTTTAGAGATCCATGAAATGAGGTCCAACACTATCACACTTCAAGGTAAGAGTTAGTTCACTAAGCCACTAGGAACCCCAACCCAGTTACATACGAGTAAATTGACATGGTTGGTTGCCTTTTTCAAACAATTGTTATTGCATTTTTTATGAGGCTTCATGGAGAAAAATCCACAAAGCCTCGGAAACTTTTTCTCACTCATATTTTTGTTGAAACTCGGTTGTTTGTGCTGTACTGAGCTGGCACACGTTAGATTTCATTTCACTGTATGCCATTATTTCCATTTGTTTGTGTTTGTTCCAGAAGAAAAACAATAGGTCCTAGTTTTACACCTTGTTTAAGGTAATATGTTTGTTCTTCTATCAGGCAAATTCAGCACATATATTTCTTTCACCTTTCAATGTTTCTATTGAGAATGCCTTGTGTCTATGATAGAAGAAAATCTAGCACAAAATATATTTATTTTTGCCCTGCATTATTGCTTTTGGAAATATACTTGTGTTTTTGCTAAAAGTAAATCTAGCATGAGCTAGATTTCTTTAACCCTACCATGTTGTTATGTGCTTATGTTTTTTCTATAGGAAAACTTAACATGGGTTAGATTTCCTTCACCTTGAAATGGTGTTATCGACAATGTGCGCTTATTTATGCTAGAAGGAAATATATCACTCATTATACTTTTTTCATCTTACACTGTTGTTATTAGCAATGCACTTTCATTTATGACAGAATGAAATATGGCATGTGTTAAATTTATTTTGATTGATAATGTTGTTGTTAGAAATAAGCTTGAGTTTTTACTAAAAGTAAATGTAGCACATGCTAGATATTTTTTGCCTTACAATGTTTGTTATGTGCTTGTGTTTGTGTTACAAGGAAATTTAGCACACGTCGGAATTCAACTTGAAAAATGTTTATTGACAATGTGTTTGGGTTTGAGCTAGAAGGAAATTTAGCATGCGCTAGATTTTTTTCAGAATGCCATGTTGTGGTTGGCAATATGGTTGTTTGTGCTAGAAGGAAATATGCTAGATTCTTTGACCTTGCAATGTTGTTATTGGAAATATGCATGTGACTATGTTAGAAGGAAATTTAGCACATGTTAGATTTATTTTCTTGCAATGTTTCTATTGGAAATGTGCTTTAGCTTGTGCTAGAAGTAAATTTTGCATGTGTTAGATTTATTTAACCCTATAATGTTGTTATGTTCTTATGTGTGTGCTAGAAGGAAATCTAGCATGCCCTAGATTTGTTTCTTCTTATAATGTGCTTGTGTTTTGCTGTAAGGAAATCTAGCACATGTTAGATTTCCTTTGCCCTATAATGTTGTTGTTGTCAACATGCTTGTGTTTTTGCTAGAAGTAAATCTAGCATGCACTAGAATTATTTCACCTTATAATGGGTTTGTGTGCTTGTCTTTATGCTAGAAGGAAATCTTACAAACATTAGATTTCTTTCACCTTATAATTTTGTTATTGGCAATACACTTATGGTGGGGCTAGAAGGAAATATAGCACACATTATGTTTCCCTCACCTTTGAATGTCATTTTGTTTGTGATAGAAATAAATCTATAGCATGCACTAGATTTCTTCTGTCCTTCAATGTTGTTATGTGCTAGAAGGAAATATAGCACGTGTTAGATTTATTTCAATTTGAAACGTGTTTATGTTTGTGTTGGAAGAAAATTGATCACACGTTAGATTTATCATACTCTACAATATTTTTGTTGGAAACATGTTTGTATTTGTGGTAGACATGTTAGATTTGTGGTCACATTGACTATGTTAGAAGCAAATTTAGCACATGTTAGATTTCTTTTCTTGCAATGTTGTTATTATCAATGTGCTTTAGCTTGTGCTAGAAGTAAAATTTTCATGTGTTAAATTTATCTAACCCTACAATGTTGTTATGTTTGGGTTTGAACTAGAAGGAAATTTAGCATGCGTTGGATTTGTTTCAGAATGCCATGTTGTGGTTGGAAATCTGGTTGTTTGTGCTAGAAGGAAATATGCGAGATTCTTTGAGCTTGCAATGTTTTTATTGGAAATATGCATGTGACTATGTTAGAAGGAAATTTAGCACATGTTAGATTTATTTTCTTGCAATGTTGTTATTGGCAATGTGCTTTGGCTTGTGCTAGAAGTAAATTTTGCATGTGTTAGATTTATTTAACCCTACAATGTTGTTATGTTTGGGTTTGAGCTAAAAGGAAATTGACCATGTGCTAGATTTGTTTCAGAATGCCATGTTGTGGTTGCAAATCTGGTTGTTTGTGCTAGAAGAAAATATGCTAGATTCTTTGACCTTGCAATGTTGTAATTGGAAATATGCATGTGACTATGTTAGAAGGAAATTTAGCACATGTTAGATTTATTTTTTTGCAATGTTGTTATTAGCAATGTGCTTTAGCTTGTGCTAGAAGTAAAATTTGCGTGTGTTAGATTGATTTAACCTTACAATGTTGTTATGTTTGGGTTTGAGCTAGAGGGAAATTTAGCATGTGCTAGATTTGTTTCAGAATGCCATGTTGTGGTTGGCAATCTAGTTGTTTGTTCTAGAAGGAAATATGCTAGATTATTTGACCTTGCAATGTTGTTATTGGAAATATGCATGTGACTATGTTAGAAGGAAATTTAGCACATGTTAGATTTCTTTTATTGCAATGTTGTTATTGGCAATGTGCTTTAGCTTGTGCTAGAAGTAAATTTTGCATGTGTTAGATTTATTTAAACCTACAATGTTATTATGTTTGGGTTTGAGCTAGAAGGAAATTTAGCACGCGCTAGATTTGTTTCAGAATGTCATGTTGTAGTTGGCAATCTGGTTGTTTGTGCTAGAAGGAAATATGATAGATTCTTTGACCTTGCAATGTTGTTATTGGAAATATGCATGTGACTATGTTAGAAGGAAATTTAGCACATGTTAGATTTCTTTTCTTGCAATGTTGTTATTGACAATGTGCTTTAGCTTGTGCTAGAAGTAAATTTTGCATGTGTTAGATTTATTTATCCCTACAATGTTGTTATGTTCTTATGTGTGTGCTAGAAGGAAATCTAGCACGTCCTAGATTTGTTTCATCTTATAATGTGCTTGTGTTGTGCTGTAAGGAAATCTAGCACATGTTAGATTTCCTTTGCCCTATAATGTTGTTGTTGTGAACATGCTTGTTTTTTTGCTAGAAGTAAATCTAGCATGCACTAGAATTCTTTCACCTTATAATGGGCTTGTGTGCTTGTCTTTATGCTAGAAGGAAATCTTACACACATTAGATTTATTTCACCTTATAATTTTTTTATTGGAAACACACTTATGGTGGGGCTAGATGGAAATATAGCACACATTATGTTTCCCTCACCTTTGAATGTCATTGTTTTTGTGATAGAAATAAATCTATAGCATGCACTAGATTTCTTCTGTCCTTCAATGTTGTTATGTGCTAGAAGGAAATATAGCATGTGTTAGATTTATTTCAATTTGAAACGTGTTTGTGTTTATGTTGGAATAAAATTGATCACATGTTAGATTTATTATACTCTACAATTTTGTTGTTGGAAACATGTTTGTATTTGTGGTAGACATAAGTCTAGCATTTGCTAAATTTCATTCACTCTACAATGTTTCTATGTGCTTGTGTTTGCGCTAAAAGAAAATCTAGCACATGTTATATTTCTTTTACATTGCTATGTTGTTATTAGTAACATCTTTGTGTTTAGGATAAAAGGAAATCTGACATGTGCTAGATTTTTTTTGTCCTGCATTGTTGTTGTTAGAAATATTTATATGTTTGTGTTTGAAGTAAATATAACACAAGCTAATTTTTTCTGAACCTACAATGTTGTTGTGTGATAATTTTTCCATTATAAGGAAATCTAGTATGCATTAGATTTCTTTCACCTTGCAATGTTATTATTTGCAATGTGGTTTTGTTTCCGATACGAAGAAATCTAACCTATGTTAGATTTGTTTTGCCCAGCAATGTTGTTGTTGAAAATATGTTTCTGAATTTGTACAAGAAGGAAATCTACTATGTGTTAGATTTTCTTCACAATGGCATCTTATTTTTGACAATCTAGTTATTTATGCTAGAAGGAAATCTAATGCTTTACATTGTTTTTATTTGAAAATGTGTTTATGTCTATGCTAGAAGGAAATTTTGCAGACCCTAGATTTATTTTTTCTGGCATTGTTGAAAATATGGTTGTTTTTTTTATAGAAGTAAATCTAACATATGCTACATTTCTTTCACCTTGCAATGTTGTTATGCACTTTTGTTTATGATAGAATGAAATATAGCGCGCGTTATATTTCTTCCACCTTACAATGTTATTATTGGCAATGCAACTTTGTTTGTGCTAGAAGAAAATCTTGTGGGTGCTACATTTCTTTTTCCTTACAATGAAGTTATTGTAAATATCCATGTATGCTAGAAGTAAATCCAACATGTATTAGGTTTCTTTAACCATACAATGTTGTTATTTTCTTATGTTTGTGCTGTAAGGATATGTTGCATGTGCCAGATTTCCTTTTACCTTGTTGCAATGTTTATGTTGGTAAGGTGCTTATGTTTGTGCTATAAGTAAATCTAGCACACGCTAAATTTATTTCACCTTGCAATGTTGATGTGAGCTTTTATTTATTCTAGAAGGAAATGTGGCATGCTTAAAGTTCTTTCACCTAGAAATGTTGTTATTGGAAATGTGCTCATGTCTTTCTTAGAAACAAATCTAGCATTTGGTAGAATTACCTCTAGAAAAAACATGAGCACATTGGCAACAACAATATTTCTAACAAAATTAAAAACAAATCTAGCATGCGCTTCATTTAATTTTGTTAGAAATATTGTTGTTGGCAATGTGCTCGTGTTTTTTCTAGAAGTAATTCTACCAAATGCTAGATTTATTTTACCGTACAATGTTCTTAAGTGTTTGTTTTTATGTTAAAATGAAATTTAACATGCGTTAGATTTCTTTCACCTTGCAACATTTTTATTGACATTTGCCTGTGTTTGTGATAGAGGGTAATATAGAATGCTTTTTTTCACAATGAAATGTTGTTGGAAACATGCTTCTATTTGTCCCATATTTCATACTTAGACCGCATATTCCATACAAAGGGCCTTCTAGTCATTTGAGGGTTTAACATTTCTTATATTGTAACAATGATCTACATAGACATGGAATAAAACCTCATTGTCTTCAAAAAGCAAGGAAAAATTTCGCAAGCATGGAGATGTCCTAGGAAAAATTATTGTTGTAATGTTTTTTTTGACAATGTGTTTGTGTTTGTGATTTGTGATTTGTGTTTGTGATGGAAGGAATTTCATCATGCACTAGATTTACTATACAATGCAATTTTGTTGGAAATCTCTTGTATGTGATAGAAAAAATTCTTCAATGTGTTTGCCTTTTTACAGTCCCTATAGCAATCTAAGAATATACATGACTAAAAGATAAATTTTGTGTAAACATGATGTTGTTGTAGTATCTACTATTGTTGTCTTTTGGTAACGTGCTTAATAATGCTTGTGCTATAAGGAAAGCTAGCAGGTGCTAGCTTTCTTATAGAAACAATTAAAATAACATAATAAATTATTTAGGGGTGGCACCCTTTTTCTAATCAACACCATGATTAGCTATTATTGTGAGTTCTACACTTTTTATTGTTTTTGTTCATTTTGTTACAAATACAATGATGCAAGTAGTGGTAATATTTATAAATTCATATTTTTTTCGATAATTTGAAACTATGATAATAGTTTCTTACTTTATTTTCAGAAACCATGGACCCTCAAGCTTGTGGGAATTCAAAGGAATCGTCCAAGGAAAAAGGAAGTTCACCAAATACAACATCAAAATATTTAAATGGTATGACAATTTTAAAATTAGTTTGTACTTTGTTACAATGGTTGCCAATAAATGATTATTGATTAATGAAGTTCATGCTATCCTTATTTTTAACAAAACTTGCATATGATTTTAGCTTCTTTTCTTTTGCGCATATGTATGAAATGAGATGTCATAGAAGATGAATTCACATTGTTTTTTAATTCATTTAATTTTTTTTCACAATGCAATGTTGTTGTTGGAAACATGCTTCTATTTGTCCCATATTTCATTCTTAGACCACATATTCCATACAAAGGGCCTTCTAATCATTTGAGGGTTTAACATTTCTTATATTGGAACAATGATCTACGTAGGCATGGAAAAAAAATTCATTTTCTTCAAAAAGTAAGGACAAATTTCGCAAGCATGGAGATGTCCTAGGAAAGATTATTATTGCAATGTTTTTTTGACAATGTGTTTGTGTTTGTGATAGAAGGAATTTCATCATGCACTAGATTTTCTTCACAATGCAATGTTGTTGGTAAAGGCTTGTATGTGATAGAAACAATTCTTCAATGTGTTTGCCTTTTTATGGTCTCTATAGCAAACTAAGAATATACATGACTATAAAAGATAAATTTTGTGTAAACATGATGTTGTTGTAGTATCTATTATTGTTGTTATTTATTCACAGTGTATTGTTGTCTCTTGGTAACGTGGTTAATTCTTGTACTAGAAGGAAAGCTAGCAGGTGCTAGCTTCCTTATAGACACAATTAAAAGAAATATTGTTTTTATCTATTCACAGTGTATTGTTGTCTCTTGGTAACATGCTTAATGTTTGTACTAGAAGAAAAGATAGCAGGTGCTAGCTTTCTTATAGACACAATTAAAAGAACATAATAAATTATTTAGAGGTGGCACCCTTTCTCTAATCAACACCATGATTAGCTATTATTGTGAGTTCTACACTTGTTATTGTTCTTGTTCATTTTGTTACACATACAATGATGCAAGTAGTGGTAGTATTTATAAATTCATTTTTTCTTCGATAATTTGAAACTATGATAATAGTTTCTTACTTTATTTTCAGAAACCATGAACCATGAAGCTAGTGGGAATTTAAAGGTATCATCAAAGGAAAAAGGAAGTTCACCAAATACAACACCAAAATATTTAAATGGTACGACAATTTTAAAATTAGTCTGTACTTTGTTACAATGGTTGCTAATAAATGAATGTTGATTAATGAATTTTGTGTAAACATGATGTTGTTGTAGTATCTACTATTGTTGTTATTTATTCACAGTGTATTGTTGTCTCTTGGTAATGTGCTAAATTACTTTACTAGAAGGAAAGCTAGCATGTGCTAGATTTCTTATAGACACAATTAAAAGAACTATTGTTGTTATTTATTCACAGTGTATTGTTGTCTCTTGGAAACTTGCTTAATAATGCTTGTACTAGAAGGAAAGCTAGCTGGTGCTAGCTTTCTTATAGGCACAATTAAAAGAACATAATAAATTATTTAGGGGTGGTGCCCTTTCTCTAATCAACACCATGATTAGCTATTATTGTGAGTTCTACACCTGTTATTGTTCTTGTTCATTTTGTTACACATACAATGATGAAAGTAGTGGTAGTATTTATAAATTCATATTTTCTTCGATAATTTGAAACTATGATAATAGTTTCTTACTTTATTTTCAGAAACTATGGACCATGAAGCTAGTGGTAATTCAAAGGAATCATCAAAGGAAAAAGGAAGTTCACCAAATACAACACCAAAATCTTTAAATGGTATGACAATTTTAAAATTATTATGTACTTTGTTACAATGCTTGCTAATAAATGATTGTTGATTAATGAAGTTCATGTTATCCTTATTTTTTTAAGAAAACTTGCATATGCTTTGAGCTTCTTTGATTTTGTGCATATGTACGAAATGAGATGTTATATAATATGAAATTATATTTTTTTTAACTCATTTAATTTCTTACCATTATAAATTCTTACAAATGTTTGCAGATGCTAAGAACTATGGTACAAAATGTGGGATTCTAAAAATCTATTTTATATTCATTTTCAAATAATTTGACAAAATTCTAGTATGCAATTTACTGAATGGAACCATTTGGTTTTTTATTCCACCTAATCATCCAACAAATTCCATAAAATTAAAAGATTATTGTTCTAAATTGAAAATCAACAGAACAATATGGGATGCAATGGTTGCATATTGTCAAAGTCATGATGAGAAATTGAATGATAAGACTCTTACCACATTCAATATTATTGAGCATTATGAAATTAACGAGCTCATATTTTCCAATTTCTACAAAATTGTGGAGGGGTCTACTTATGTAAAAGGAACATGAAATACAAAGATAGATTCCCTTTCTAAACAAGCATGTGGAGTCCTTGACAAAATGATAAAATAATCAACAAACATTCAACAGATTGACAACAATTTTGAATTTCGTTGTCATTTTGGAGGGCCTGAACTTTTGCTAACACTTTTGCACTCTTTTCCATGTCAGTTCCAGCCAATTTTACATACTGACCTTGTTGTTTTGGATACAGTGGCTTTGAAAAAAGAACCAATCCACAAGAGCTATTATATTGAATTTTTTCGATTTCTTATCGAAAAAAATGAGTTGAATGACTTTACTACAGTTCTCTTAGTAGAAATTTGGTTTTGTAATGATGTATGTCAAACTTTGGAAATTGCCATACATAAATCCAAGTTCAAATATAAAATTACTACTGGAATTTATGAATATAAGTCCCAAAATAATTATAGTTATATAGTTTTGACTATACATTTCTATACTTCAGAATTAAAAATGTTCGAGGCTTCAAAATACTCTCACACATTTGAAGACACACTTGATGAAAATGAGAGAGATTATGATTTCTGGATGGATTTATTGGAAAGACATCAACAATGTAGTGATGCAAAAGTGGTTATTTCTCTTTATGCGGGGTCAAATTTAATCAAGGCTTGTTGTACATATAGAAGAAGAATTGCATTTGTTGTGCAAATAGAATCACAAAGGACAATAATGTTGAATAGTTACAAATCTTTTCAACTATCAAACCAAGGATCCATTAGCTTCTTGGAAAAATTAGGTACTATAGTTTCTTTATTGTTTCTCTTATAATACTTTGGATACTATTTTGGTCAAATTTATTAATTTTCAAAATGTTTACTACAATGACTAATGATGGGGATTCTAAAGTAGGGAATGATGAAAGTGGGAAGCAAACAAATAATCAATATAGTGCACATGATGTTGAAACAAATTTAGAGATGGAAATAGGAGGAGAAGATGTTATTATATCAGGTACATAATTTGTTTGGTTATTACTCATGTTAAATTTTTTAATTAATTTAATTTTCATATTTATAACATTTTTGGATGTCTATTATAGGGAATTATGAGAAGAAATGAATTAATCAAGACATTGACCATGAAATGATGGAGATAGAAATAGATATTAATCTATCTCTCTCTCTCTCTCTTTTATATAGTTGATTGATGCTTTTATTCATTGTCACAATTTATAACATTTTTTTATGTTTATCATAGTGACAAGAAAGGAGAACAAAAACATTGATCAAATGCATGTGAAACATAGCTATAATAAAGCAAATGATATCATATTAGGTAGTTAAAATGAATTTTGTTGTTTATTCTTTTGTTTTTTTTTTTTATTCAATTAATCATTGTCACAGTTTATAATATATTCGTTGTAAATTATAGAGACAAATAATGAGAACGAAGACAATAATCCGAAGATTGAGAAACAAAGTTGTAATCAAGAACAAAATATAATATCAGGTACTTGTAATTTTCCCATTTGTTTTCCTTATTATTTAATGATTTTTATTCATTTTCACAATTCAAACTATTTTATATGTTTAATGTAAAGACAAATAAAGAGAACAAAAATGATGATGAGGTGCAAAATTATAATTATGAAGATAATGCCATATCAGGTACTTATTACTTTTTTTTTTTTTTAATTCTTCAAATTTTAATGCTTCTATAACATAACATTGTATATGTTTATTATGGGAACAAATAAAAATAACAAAACTAACAATCAAAATAATGTTAAAAGTGTGCGGGTGTGTATTTCATAGGTTACATTGATAAGGCTTTTATTTAATTACGAATTCTTTAATTACAATTTTTGTATTGAATATATATTTTATTACATAATTTGATCATATTTAATTGAAGAATTAATATTTTTAACTCCAGGTTCCGTGAAGATGATAAAAGAGAAGATTGTTTCATCTATAAGTAGTCAAAAGAACACTCATGGTAAGTGTATTGTTTTGATATTTTTTTTAGTAATTTTTGTAACAAGAATAAAATGGTTTGACTAGACTATTTTTTATTGTATTGCAGCCCAAATAACTGAAAAGAAATTATTTATTCTTGAATTAAGGGACATTTTTTACCATAGCATCGATGATGAAGCAACAAAAAAAGGACATATTGTGAAAATGGGAACTGATGCAGATTACAAATAGAGAAAAAATTGTTTTGGATTCATCCACATGCAAATACATTTTTTGAAATGTGTTTCAAAAATGAATATTTTGAAATTGCAATTTGGACGAGAGCTTCAAAACAAAACACAACAAGAGTTCTAAAAGGTCCCTTTTTAGAAAAAATACAAGATAAACTTGTGTTTATGTGGACTGCTTCAGAGTGTAAACCAAAAAAGGGACATAAGGCCATCGACAATCCAAAAAATGTATACACACTAAATCATTGAAAAAAGTGTGGGAAATGCATACCCAATATGATGCAACCAATACTATTATATTGGATTATTCACTTGAGAGAATGCAAGGAAATCCAAAAGAAAATGCGATCCTTGCCCCTCAATTCATTGGAACAAATAAAGAGGATGATTGGTTGGTTGAAAAGCTATGGAGAATGTTGATTAAATGCAACAAGGCAACAGATCTGCGGGATATTTTGAAGGATGTTCAATAACATCTAATAGTATCTTAAGATGATTGGTGTATATTTCATGTCATAATATGTATGACATCATGAATTATTACTATATTTTGTAGCCCTTTTAAATTTAAGTTTATTTCTATTTCACAATACTAATAAAAGAATTTTTGATTTGGTTTGTCAAAAGTAGAATACAATAATTTTATGTTCTTTATTTTTGTGAGATATTATTGTATTGATAACAATTATTGATTTGAATGGTTGTTTAATGTTTTCGTATCAAAATTTCTCATGCTATAGAAACTTTTACAATGGATTAGATTGTATGTAGAAATTAATAGATAATTGTTCCATTTGTATTGAAACATTACAATTATTTTTTTCAATTGTGGTTTAAGTTATCATTATACAGGCTTTGACATTAGTAATGCAAATGATGGTTCACTGCATTGTTATAATTTTTTTTTATTTCATATAAGTTGAAAAAATATATTAGGATGTATGTAGCCCCAACAATAGACATAGAATCTTTACTAAAAGAAGCACCAAAAGAATCTAAAGTAGAGACTCTAGAGCATATAACTAAGTAGGTTTGAAATTTAAAAATTGTATTATATTACATGTGGAAACTAATATATAATTAGTTTGTTTAATTGCAACCTTTGTAATTATATCTTTCAATTCAAATTAAACAAATCATTATAAGACTTAAAATCAATGATTTAAATGGTGGGTCAATGTGATCCTATAAGACTTGCTTATTCCAAACAAATTAAATAAAGGTATTTGGTTGTACGTATAAAGTAAACATGTCATTAGTTTGTTCACTTTACTGGGGCTAGTAATTATAATTTGTGATTACTGTTAATTCATAGTAAATATTAACATCATTTTTGAAATGTAAGGTTTTTATATCATTAAGCAATAAAGGCTTGAAGTGGAGATATGTTAATATCATACATATGGTTGCAGTGTAGTTGCAGACGCAAATGAGAATCACTATAAGTCAAAAGATGTTGTTGATATTTGAAATGGAAGGAGTTTTCTTCTAATCGTACACCAAAGATGAAAAAAAATTTTATATTCAAAGAGAAGCAGATTGGCAGTTCGGTGATGGGTCCTATTTTTTAAGACCTTTTCATTCAAAACTGTTAAAATATTTCTTAAAAAAATTATGATGTTGCAATATGGACATTAAATGTCATTGACAAGTACATCCGACGAGTATAATATGAGTGTCTCGAAAGACAGATATGACTGTAAATACAGAATCAGAAGATAGGAATTAGCTAAACATGCTCTTTCCCAAACACTAAACAGTGAAAATTGTACCTGATACAGTACTTTTCCCCAATTGTCCCTGGTGGCCATTTAGAATTACATGGAGAATTTCGAGCTGAAGATGACCTAAATTGGTTCTGAAACCTCTGCCATTAGACTCAGAATGTCGAAAATAGCAGAAACAGGCTTTTGAATCACCAAAAATGGATGAACATAACCCCCAAACAGCTCCAACACTGAAATGGCCCTAGTGGCCCTGAAAGCTTCCCTGAAGCTAAACAGTGAGAAGAATTCCTCAAAAGGAAAAAATAATAAATGGATTCTGTGCCCAAAAGCAGGGAGCAGCCTTGGTTCCATTCCTTGTTTCCTGTTTCATGAATTCTAAATAAGCTCCAGTGATTGGCCATAGTGGCTCCTGGAACTTCCACGAAGCAAAATCACCTGAAAACGGCCTCAGATGGCTGTGAAACCTGTGCCAATGGCTTTAGAAGGTCGAAGAGACCCAAAATCAAAAAAAAATTCGTTCCAAAAGGATCTCCCATGTGAAAGATATAGCATATTTACTAACTGCCAGTCTGGCCTAAACAAGCTCCACTAAATGTGGAGACACTGCGAGTTAACTGAACTAAACTGGCACATCCGCCTAATTTGGGGGAACCGGTGCTAAATTAGCGGCAGCATTAAATGTTGCAGTTAACAAAATCCTCGTTCACATGCGCAATAAGTGCTAACTGTTAACTGTTGAACGTTGCAACATTAAACCATATCTTATTTAGAATTTGAGTTGAACATATATCAAGTCATAAGCTTATGGTATAGTGGTAAAGCGTGGTGGTAGTAGCTGTGAGGTCATGGTTTCAAAACCTGCTGAGGCCAAATAAAATTTTAACCCGCCATTTCCATCGTGATCTGGGGCCACGTGGCGGCCTCCGGGCCTGCCACGTGGCATCTCTTCATTGGACCAAAAATTACACAGTCAACTCAACAACGAATTGTAAATTGCCACTTGTCACAAGACGGTTGGTCCACAGAGAATATTCTGTGGAATATTCTATGGAATATTCCAAGGAATATTCTGAGGAATATTCCCCGAATATTCTTTTTTTAATATTTCCCAATTGCAATATGGACATTAAATGTCATTGACAAGTACATCCGACGAGTACTTGAAATTTCAAATATTGATATATAGGCGTTTAAATTCACATGGAATAGGTCTCATTGTCATTTTCAAACAAAATTAGAAGCAGGGAGGACAATACAATTTTATGAGAAAAGGTTAACTGATGTGTGGTCCCAATATGGAGATAATTATGGAAAATCGAATGTATTGCTAATAGATACAACAAAACATACTTCTCAATTCATCGGATATCGATCAAACTACATCTTGATAAAAGCCTATATAGAAAAAGAGCAAGATACTTGGCTTATGCATATTTTATTCCCCTTTCTTAAGACACTTCATCGTATGAAAGAGAAACGTGAGTACATTCGAATGTTCAATAGAACATGTACTTCATTGTAGTGGATGAAGATATTTTTTCTTTATAAATTTGTTCACAAGTACATTCCAATTTTTGAATGCAATTTGAACATAGTTTTTCTGAATCAATTTGTATGATTTTATATCTTTTGGAATCTTATATGGGAATTTTCAATTTTGTTTTTTTTAGGAAAAAAATCAGAACTTTCTATTAATAAAAAAAATTACAATGGGAATTGTCAATTATATTATTATATATTTCTATTATTATTTATAATTATTTTTGCAATGACTTTGTTGTATCAATTTTTTTTTTGCTAATATGTGTGTGTATGTGTGTTCTTAAATGAATTATTTTCCATTGAAATAATCTCACACGAACCATCAAGGCATGATTGTATTTTTATTGACTTGTATTTACTTATATGAATAATACTCATATATAAATGTGAAATAAGTTTTGAAATAGAGCTCATTGCAAACATAAGTGCAATTCTTATTGAATAAATTATAATAATTTACTTGATAAATGCTAAAAGCACTATTGGCTATTCAGGCTAATGGGAAATGTGTCATAAGAAAATGATTTGAACTGTTTGAAGCATAAGATATCTGATTTCTCAATCCATATTTTACATAAATTTATATACTTCAATCAATTAATGGTTGTAATTAAAATCATGTATCATATAGAAAATCAACAACACTCAAAATTTGTTATTGACCTTTTACCTATAAAATGCATTAATATGAGTGCATAAATGTGATATTTATTGTTTGAGATAAAAATCTATTATAAATAATTTTGCATTTGTAAATAAAAACATATAATTAATAATAATGATTGCTAAGTGGGCTATCAAGGTTTTATTGGACGCTATCATAGATAATTATGTCTTTGAACTTTATTTTTATTTTTTATTTTTTTTCTTTGTATTTTAAATAAATTGAAATCATATCATATGAGCCATACTTTTTTTTTTTTTAAATCAACTATTTGCGTATGTAATCATCTATCCCATATAAGTTAATAATGAATCCATTTATTGACCTTTATTTGTCTACTGTAATGAGTATTAATTTCATATTGTATTTTTTTTAAAATAAAAATTCATGTAAAACAAAAAGCTCTTCTTAATAAAAGATGGAAAAATTAGTTAAAAACGTGTTAAGTGGGCCATCTAGATTAATTAAAGAGATAGATGATAGATGTTTGTATTTAAAATTTTTGCACCATAAGACATTTATTTTCCCATCCATTTTAACATATTTTCATTTTCAATGCTTAAATAATTTACTTGTAATTTAAACAATCTCATAGAATCCACCATGACTCAAAGCTATTTATTGTATTCTCTTTGGTTATATGCATTAATGGAAGTTTATAAATGTGATATATTTTTGAAATGTAGCTCCTAATGTAAACAAATATATATTTTTTATAAAACAAATTAAAAGTAATGGATACTAAGTTATAAGTGGTCTATATAAAGCCATTTACCAACTTTTATTTTCTTATCATGAAGTTTAATATAAGTGTATAAATGCGACATTGTTTTTTTGAAATAAAATTCCATGTAAAATGAAATGTTTTTCCTAACAAAACATGAAATAATTAATTGATAATGAATAGTGTGTAGATTTCTCAAGTTCTCTTAAGATATTGGTCATAAATAAATGTATTTAAAGTTTTTACAACATACACCATTTGATTTTCTCATCCCTATTAGCATTTTGTAAATTTCCATTCGTAAATAAATCATTTATAATTGAAATAATAAAAGCCAACTAGACATAAAGCATGACATATTACATTCTATTTAGTTATATGCATTGATACAAGGTTAGAAATGTATTATATTTTTTAAATAAAGCTCTTAATGTAATTAAAGATACATTTATTAGAAAAAATAATAATTTAAAATCAATCGATGATGAGTTCTAAGTGGTTTATTATATTTTCAATCGATAATTTTTTCTATCTATGCATTTTTAAATCAATTACTTTTATATACAATCATGCCATATAAGTCGATAAGTCAAGAAACAATCGATTGATTTTTATTTACCTATCATATGGTTTAATATGAATGTATAAATGTGACATTGTTATTTCTAAAAGAAAACTCTATGTAAAATTTTTTTTTTATTAAAACATGGATTGATTAATTCATAATGTCATGCATTAAGTAGACTATTCAGGCTCATTCAAGAGTTACATCACAAATGAACATCTTTATTACCTCTCATGTGGTTTAATATGAATGTATAAATGTGACATTGTTATTTCTAAAAGAAAACTCTTTGTAAAAAAAATGTTTTCTATTGAAACATCATTGGATTAATTAATTCATAATGTCGAGCATTAAGTAGTCTATTCAGGCTCATTCAAGAGTTGTGTCACAAATGAACATCTTTAAACCTTTTTCCACCACATGACATGATTTTCCCATTAAGATTAACATTTTGTAAAATTAAATTATTAAATAAACTATTTGTAATTAAAATAATCTCATAAAAGCTAACAAGGCGTGAAGCTATTTATTGTATTCTGTTTAGTTATATGTATTGATATAAGTTTATAAATGTAATATTATATTTTCGAAATAAATTTCTTAATGTAAGTAAAGATACATCTTTTACAAAACTAATTAGAATTTATTGATAATGGGTTTTAAGTCGTTTATTTAGATCGTGACACAGAAAATCATGTGCAATAGATAAATGACTTTTAGTACACATTTAATATTCAAAATTAGTATTTTAATGATAAATTATTAGTAGTTACATTAAGTATTTAATAATCAAAGAGCATGAAGACTATATAAATTTCAACTAAAATCCATATTAAGTTGTGTTTCACACTTAATTATTCCACATTAACAATTCTTATAATTTTCTCCTCTTGGTGAAAGTACAATAGGTTGTGGGAAAGGGGGTTAGAGTCGTCTAACACAAAAATCAAACATCGATGGCTCTATTATGTTATCCATAACTATAATATATTTATTGGATGTTAGGCATACTAATATGATTTATCTTAAATATGTTGTTTCTAATATTTCTGTTTTACACTCTTATTATGAATTTATACTATTGTACCTAACAATCCCATGTTTGACCTATTCATGGTCTCTAATTCGTTTGACATTCCTAAATTATTTTTATCTTAAATTAAGTTAATATGATGATTTACAAAAGAATGAATGTTGTTGAAGGCCTTGTAATAGAAAACATCCAAATTTAATGAAATATGTGTTTTCAGCTCACATATTCACATGCTTGAACTTGTACTCTGTTCGGGTCAAGATGGAGTGCAAGACCCTGGATTTTGTTTGTTGGAATCTAGGCTGCGGATTTTGTGGATTATTATGATTGGTTACATGACTCATTGATAGGATGGCTGCAACCATACCTGAGTCTATTTATCGATCCTTACTAGGTGGCTGCGTCCATGCCTTAGATCCTGATTATTGTATACTTTGTTATGGATGGTTGCGACCATACCACACATGTCATGTATTTGAGGTATCAGTTGTACTTGTCTATGTAGGTTTTTCGACGATACTTTTTTTAGTTGGACACGTTCTCGTAAATAATTTCACCCCTTTCTCTCTCTCAGGCCTCATGCTTTAGGGGGCATCTGTTACACAGTAATTTGTCACCGTCCTTGCAATCCCTCATCCTGCACATTGGAAGGCTTATTCCGTGACTTGTGAGCAGTGACATGACCTAAAACCACTTTCATGGCATCCCCCTTGACAAGGACAATCATTCCCCTGAAGATAATTTCCTGTGAAAAGCCCTAAAAATAGCCCTTTTTCCCTTGGCGCGACTAGACAGTTCAACCCTCACGCCAATGGGGGAAATCCACCAAAGAGGGTGTGCCAACTAGCACTCTATCCCAGTGTATTACCCACGCCAGGCTTGATAAGGATTGTTTTTTAAAAATAAATGGCGAAATTTTTATTCCAACAAGCTCCTGAACGAGTTTCTAAAATGAGTTGGGAGGTTTGGCTCTGGATCTCCATGTATGGGGGGTGGTTTTCCACCTATCATGGAAGCTTCCTTGAGGATAGGGCCAATCCCACAATTGTAGGGATCCCAACTCCCCTTCCACCATCTATATAAGCTTTCCATTTTCCCTTAGCAAGCTAGTAGCCTTAGTGGTCATAGAAGCAAGAGTTGAATCTGTAGCAAGGAGACTATCGCCAGATAGCCTTTGAGAGCCAAGCCAAAGAGAGAGAGCTTTGTCCCCTTTCCGACGAGCTTCATTCAGACGTGCTCCACTGTCAGCCCCGCTGAAGGAAGATCCGGTGTCAGAGCTTTGGGTTGTATCTTTCTTTCATTATTATAATGATAAGGGACTTTGATTATGGTTTCATTCATGTGTCTTTATCTTTGATGCAATGAATTACATCCTCTCTGACTGATGTATGGTTATAATATTTAGATTCTATGATGTGTATCATTGTGTTTCTTTGCATGTGTGCAGGTGTTTGGATGCGCTAAGTGGAAGGATTTTGATCTACCAAAGTGGAGGACGGGAAGCATCATCCTTTCTTCGACGACCATTACGTAGGATCTGAGGTAGGAAACTTGTTATGTTTTGTCATTTTGTAACTAGAGACCTGCATCACTACTGTAGAAATTTGAATAACTGATATGTTATCCACCAAGACTCTCCTGATCACACACTATTTTATCTTCATGCACAATACAAAATCTCTTCTACCATTGATCAATAATTGTGGAAATAAAAACAATCGCATGCGCACATTAAAACCATAAACAATCACACATATGAACACAGTATTTCATGGGAAATATTAAAGCTGAAAACCCCAACTATCTGTATATTATATGTCATAGATATCATGTAAAAATCATTATACAAAGCTCCTCACAAGCTTCCATAATTCCATCATGCTATTAATTTAATCAAGCTGATTCAGAAACACATACCCAATCTCTCACACCTAATAGCTGGGCCTCACTACGTAATCAATGCCATAATGGCCTTATAAATAACTTCAACCACACCGCTTGTACTGCGCAATCCTCATTGGCTTATCCAATCATATTGCTGCAAATCATGCAAATCGTATAGTCACAATCGATAGTCACACCGCTCTTTCACCTATCTCTTCACCGGTCTCCATCAAATCGTCCATGCATCAAGCACCGATGTATTCTTTAGTCGATTAATGGTTTTATAATTAGTGAATTAATTAATAATTAATTCACACCACTCTCACTAGTATCAACCAATTAGGATTATATACAACTATCAGCTATGTTTAGATTAGTTAAACTCTCCATCAATAACTCATTAACTTCCTCAAATAATCCACCAAACTTTGTCACATGAGTTCTAACTGAAGTCTCCATGCAATAGCTCCAATTAACCCTTAGGAATAGCGAAATTCCTTCTATCAGCTCCTGTGCCACATTTGTGCACTTAACTGAAGTGCTCCAAGAGAATAAGATAATGTTTAGAGTCCAAATATTATTAAGAGATAATAATATTCTACATATCTATTTTTAGACTGGCAATCTAAAAATAGATTCTACTAATATGTCTGTCTACTAATATGTCTAAAAATAAGTCCATCATTTTTCCAACTGACTAAACTTCCACAAATAGCATCCTGCAACTCATAGAATCATGATCGATATGTCTAAAATAGACATAGTTCTAAAAATAGACTTCAGCCAAAAATAAATTTCTCAGGGGCCCACTTAGTGAAGTACTTCTTTCCACTAAGATCATCATCTTGTTGCAATATCAACACTCCTTCTAAACAAGATAAGGATTATCTGCCACCCCTATCCTGCCTCTGTGGTATTCGAATTTTCTCTTGGTGAGCGCCTTCGTCAAGATATCAGCATCCTGATCCTCTGTGGGAATGTATGAAAGTAACATGATCTTCCGCTGCACACAATCTCTGATATGATGATATCGGATGTCAATGTGTTTAGATCTATCATTAAATACTGTATTAACTGAGAGTTCGATGCAACTCTGATTATCACAATAAATCATAGTAGGATCTAAGTGTGAACCGAACAACCCGACCAGGATCTTCCTCATCCATATAGCTTCGCATGCAACCAAAATCGATGCCATATACTCGGCCTCTACTGAACTAAGTGCCATGGATCTCTACTTCGTATTGTACCAAGAAACTGTTGTTGACCCAATACTGAAAATCCCTCCAGATGTGCTCTTTCTGTCCGTTGGGCTCCCTGCTCAATTTTCATCCGTGAAGCCACACAGCTTCACCTCATCTGACTATCTGTACCATAATCCATATTCTGATGTGCCTCTGAGATATCTCAATACATGCTTTCCTGCCTTCCAGTAGAGCTTGGTAGGCTTAACCATAGCTTGTGAAAGTTGGTTAACAGCATAGCATATGTCAGGTTGTGTATTGACCAGAAACATAAGTGACCCCACCAACTGTCGATAAACAGTGGCATCCACTACCTCCGCTGAAGTAGCATCCTCCTTCCTCCATCCACCATGAAGAGGAGTATCAACAGGCTTATAGCCATGCATGTTGAACTTCTCCAGTATCTCCCAGGTAGACTTTCCTTGAGAAACAAACATTCCATCACTGCGCTGCCAAATTTCCAATCCCAGGAAATAATGAAGGAGGCCTAAGTCCTTCATCTCAAACTCTTTTGCAAGATCATCCTTGCATGAGAGTATCAACAGCTCATCACCTGTGAAAATCAAATCATCCACATAAAGTACAATGATCAGCAACTTACCTGATCTGAAAATGGAATGTACTTGTTTAAGGGTGCAAGGTATCCA